>SAYR01052121.1:0-129689 GCA_004382745.1 Argopecten irradians irradians
TGTTATATTGTTCCATCAGCTACTTGAGCAGCCATATTGAAAGTCCCTCTCATGTCATGTTGAAACCGCAAACAATAAATGATACAAATGTTTACAAATAAAAAATTCATACTGTATAACCATAATCCCATTCAGTGTAATAGGCGTTATCTGGAACGCATATAGTGGTCATGCTGGACAAGCGAGGGACTTCCAAAATGGCTGCTCAAAAGTTAGCGAGTTAGAAACCAAGACATCGTTTTGCAAAATGAGATGGTTCCTTTGTTTCAATACATGTCACTTCATATTTAAATGTGCTTCTTGCGTTTTTGAGAAGAAAAAATATTCTCCACTATCGATGTTGTTGCCATTTATGGGAACCACTCCAGTTGGATTATTTCTTGTAATAGGACCCTTACAAGAGGTAGGTCAAACCTGACCTGAGTTTTCCAGTAATAAAAAGTTAGAGGCTCGAGTAGCGGGATTCCGACGAGAGACATTCTATTCAAGACGTCCGAAAATATAAGAGGTCTAGAGGAGGAATCTCAATAGGGATTAGTTTTTCCATCGGCTTTCAACATATCGGACATCATTGCTTCTTTTTCCTTTATGAAGCATTCTGTGCCAGCATCAATGATAACACTGAAATACATGCTGTCTCTCAGTTGCTATAGCTTTTTTCTTCATACCTCGCTTATTGCAGAAATATCTCGGCACATTTTACATCGTTATTTAATGAGTCTTGATATTTTTTTTCAGAGAGTCCGTTTTTTCTTTGCACTGTCTAACAGTGGTTTGAACTTTGTAAACGGTTAGCTCTTTCTTTGGCAATTGTATATGCTTGTGACGAATTTAACGTGCATATCCTGCATTATTTTCGTGTCCGTTGTTGGGCGTTGTCTTTCGAAATTGTCTGTAACTGTACTTCCGCTTTTCTTTTGATGCAATGACAGAAATTCTCTAACGTCTTTTGTGTTCTTTGCTGTTTCCATGCCCCACACAAAGGGTTTCTCTCTTTAAAAAGATTTGTTTCCAGACACGAAGTCAGTTTTGCCGGCCATCGAAATTGCATTTCTCACACATTTTACAAAACATTGCGTCATTGTCATTACCCTTAAGCCATGAAAATGTCCTCAGCCAGTGCCGAAACAAAAATGGCGGTTACTTCTAGAGGATGGTTTGGCTTTTACGCCTGAATCCGTGCTGAATCGCCGTAGATTGCTGTCGTTTTGATTTTTTAAATCCAAACAAGTGAGGGGTGTTTGCCGGTCTCTTTTGCCCCATGATACACGAGGTAGGGGTCACAAGACGCTTTACAGGCAGGGGCGATTAATGCGTTTAAAGCGTTTTTCCAGACACCGATTAAATACAAAAACTACTACTAAAAAAAAGCCAAGTCCTGACCACATACCAAAAAAAATCCGGAAATTTTCCGCGATTTTTTTTACTCCGCAGATGCGATACATGGTTAATTTTTTTCGCCTTTGGGAATATTACTCGCATATGCGAGTTAATTTAGCTTTACTTTGAGGCCTTGCAGAGAATTAAAAAGGTATAGTACATTGTATTTTTTTTTTTTGCAGAAACATTGAGAAGCTTTCACAGATTGGCCTCAGTGTTTTATCCCAGATGTGCCAAGGGAAAACTTGACAACTGAAACACACCTGATGCAGGAAAATAGTTGATATCCGAGAATCATGGGCTAATGGAGGATCGACCACTTATCATCTTATCGGTGATAAAACCTGGGACAAAACATTCTACCTTCTTCAGAAACTTCTGACAGAAAAACATTGTCATTGCATCTTTTCAATGTAACGTTATATGCAAAATTGTTGACAGGGTAACTTTTGACCCAGAGAATGTTGATCATCATGCTGAGAGACTGATGTTGGTAAGATTTATTCCATTCAGTCGAGGAACAACAAACACTCATGAAGGAACTCTGCTTCATTGTTTCTACATCGGTCATAACAGAAACACCCGAGATGCAGCAGCTGTTAGACAAAGTGTATCCAAAAGCACTGAGCACCATTATTCAGAATATTCTGGTAGTATAAAAACTAAGGCAGGTATAATATCATAACAATTTGTTTAGTGGGCTTAGTGGATAGGGTGAATAACTTTTGTAAATAAATTAAGATCTAAAATAATGGTTGAAAATTCTATTCAAATAACAAATGTTATGTTTCATGTAATGATATTGTTGTGCCACCAGTGAAATTCTTTCACTGGTTATGTAACAATATTATTATAATTACTTCCCACCTAATGGAAATGTTAAGAAATTTACAAAATGTACCATGCATGGCAAGTTTAGAGTATGTGAATCAACTTAGTTATAAAATGCTGAAATTGATTTATTGATTCATAACAATTGTTCTTTACTATAGCCCACCTTATTGCCAGACTCATGAATGTGGTTGCTGAACTGAGAAATCTACCACTGTAATTCCAGAAATATTGTTTGGAACAGAGATCTCGCGAACGTTTGAATTAATATCTATACAACAGCTTGATAATTTAAAAAAAGCCAATTGCAGTTTCAGCTTGGCCCTATTTGATACCAACGAAAATAGGACTCAGGAACCAGTCAGGCTACTGTAAGGAAATGTCACAGAAATATGTACCACACAGGATGGAGGAAAATCGTTTTGAACCGGTTTCTTTGGTGGTAAGAATTATAGCCAGTTTTTTTCCTATTCAGCATGGATTACAAAGTTGGTATGGGGAGTGTGAATTTTACAAACTGTCTGGATGATATTTAATTTTGATACATATGATTTTGTTTTACAATCTTATACAAGTTTGTATGTCCATTTATTAAATAACTCAGAATCTGAACCCCAAAAACTTTGTGTAAATTTGATATTTCCTTAATCAAAGTCTTATTTTTTAAGCGTGACCGATTGACGGATGAAAAGAATTACAATCGCTCACAGGCAATGGCAATGCGGGACACAACCGTCCCAGAAAGATTGGAGGGATTTTATATCAAAAATCGAAGGACTTCCACCGTCTTGATTGAACTTCATGGAGTATATAACATTAAATTGGAAAATTATGAACTATAATTACATCGCATCTCTTGAATGCGACTATAAATGATGGGCCATATTCCATGTATGTACAACTGTACATTAAAGCATATAAAAACGTGGCTTACTTGTGACGGGCAGTATGATGCTTAAATGAATTAGCAACATATATAGCATACATGTCAATATTGCTTGGTAATTTAGTAGGCAACATTTCACAAACAATTAAAAAAAAATACAGGCATATTTCTGCAGTTATTGTGATTCTAATATTGTTTAGATAAGGAAATACTCATAAAACCATTATTTTTAAAATAGGCAATCCAACAAGAATGACAATACAGTACTTAAGAGCATGGAGATTATTGGTACGGCTTACTACTTCAGAAATGTTCTGAACCATGCGTAACGTAAGGAAGTGTTGCCAATTCGTATAGAGCTTACAACTTTTGTATTACGCAATGCGGATGTTTTGTTTGCTCTTCTTTTCCTCAACATGAATCAACAATAACACTGTTGATGGACGAAGTTGCGTACCACACAATTTTTGAAAAACATGTACAGATGCTGAAAAAGTGATGTTGATTGAACAATATAAGTGCTTCAGTATGAAAGAAATGTTTTTTCGACAAGGAGATGACATATGTCAGGAACTAAGGATAGAGAAGTTGGCAATCCTGATCATCAGAGAATTTACTGGATTGCAATACCAAAATCGAAGATGAACGCGTCAAGTGCCTAACTTCTAGTGACAAAACATATGCTTATGTTGATCAGTTAACAGGCTCATGAACTTAAAAGAACATGGTGTTAGTAGTGAAAAGCACAAGGCAAAACAAAAAGGAAAGACAAAGATGGCTGCACGAGTACAATTCTTATGCTGTTTAAGCTTGTCATTTCTTCACTAAGATCTTGACACCCGGTGTGGACATGGCGTTGATGGTGAAAGGCTTGTCGTCTGCAAAGTATGAACTTCCAACTCACAACCTACAACAAAAGTAAAGTATTCATTCGGTCCATACACCCTTACTATCTCTAACCCAACAGAGAACACTCCCGAACACCAAAGAAAACGACTGACCGTGAATCGGTTTGTGCAATGTTCCAAAGTGGAAAAAACAAACAAACATTTCCTTAGATGAAAATTTAGAAATGTTGAACGAAGACACAATTTGCATGTTTCAGACACCAAACAAAAACAAGCATATCTTCAGCATTCTAAGGAATACCCCCACCTATAAATTCTCACACTATTTTGAAACATTACCCAAATAAAGAAAAGAAAAGTTTTCATCATTTACCATCTACAAAACTGATGTTCAACCAAAATTCTAAAAGGACTTTGCTGAGCAAGATGTATTGACAGAGAAACCTAATAAACTACACAGTGCAAGGATCTGGTTGCCAGTAAAGGGAACCCTTTCAACACTGCATTTACGGAGACTATCAAACAATGATTCGATCGACACTCAACCAGTTAGTCTCCCTATCTATCGTCTAGACATCCACATATCTCTGAAGATCCATAGTTATATGAAAGCTATACACGACTGCTACTACCCCGTATGACATGCACTGAATCATTATAATACAGTGATCATCTCAAGTGAATATGAACATTGGGTAAAGATTTTTTTGAAATAGATGTACGGCTGCATATAATAATCCAGAGTCTCATGATATAAGTAACTCAGACCTCCACCTTTTTACAGGCTAAAATTGCTGATTTCTTAAAGGTTTCCTTTCCGTCATATAGGAGGCAACTGTTAAATACTCATACCGCATGCACAATTCTTTTTTAAAAGTATTGTTAAAGACTTTTCTTCAGTTCTTTTGAAATATTGAAAAGAGCTACACTGCTAATATTATGCAAGCATTAATAGTAAATGATTCAAAAAAACCTGCTTAATCATATATGATCTTGGCTTCATTACCTTTCAAAAGTTTTCATATTTAGCCAAAAGAAAGTAATATATATGCTACTTTCTAGTAACATCTGACCATTGACCAAATGTATACCAACAAATTGAACTGTCATCATCTTGTGATGATTCAACAAATGAATTACTTTAGCAGATGACCTGGACAGTGACTTGGACAGTTTCATGATGTCACAGTACATTTTTATTAGAGCTTCATAGATAACAGTTTGCAACTGTCATTAAAATTTAGTTTCGAAATATAATCGCATCAACACTAAGCTATTGTTTGTAATGTCAGCTTTGTGCACATATGCCATCTACAGCATACCACTTCCTTCTGTGACCAAATGTATGACGAGAAAAATGTTAAGAACACACATTTCACAGGTTTTGTCTTATTTCATTCCAAGAATAGCAACAAGAAGTGATAATCATATAAATAAAAAAAAAAAAATTCTTCAAAAAATGTAGACCAATAAACTGAAAAAACAGGCTGCTTTTATGGACAATTACAGACTATGGTGTATAAGAAGCTTTTAAATTGTGTGTCTCTTAAGATTGCTATCAATGTTAGATATGAATATGATTATAGTCCACATATATCACCACATGAGTATGACCAATGTAATTAAAAACTTAACAAAAACTGAACAAGTTTTACACTTCCCTTTTTATTTTTCTTCAGTCATTGCGGCTCTGCCATGAGCAATTCTTCTTCTAAAACCATAGTTGACAAATTCATTATGGCTTCGTGTATTCCCATCACTGTCTTTTTCACAAGTTCACTTGAGTACAACTAAACAGTTTTTACTTACAACAACGACCAATTCCCCAACAGCTTACACTCAGTGCTGACAAAAGTCACAACATTTGTGAACAAGTCCCGACTCTTTATTCTTAATTCTGTTAACTCCTTGGATTATAGGAAATTCGCCTAGTACATTGTACTCTGCGACACTCACGTGATTTAACAGAGATCTTTACTTCAAATCCTAGCTGTCCAGATGATAGGAATGGTACAATATAAGAGCCCAGCTGATCGGGCTATTTGTCTCTACCAATCCTACCAATCTGTTTGAAATAAATACAACCAAGATTGGTAGGACGGTCCAAATAAGAACCACACTTGGCAGTCTTCTCACAATGATCCCCATTCCAGAGCACTACTTCGATACACTAGCCGGAGAGGATAGCCCACTTTCTACCTTAAGTTCTGTACTATCAATTTTGTCTTTCTTAACTTCCGCGTGTCTCGAGTGGACAATTCTCAACCTAAACAACTGGCAATCCTGGATTTCAGTTTTTAAAGTAGGAATCAATTAGACACGTCCTTTAAATTTGATACAAAATTTACATTTCCAACATACCGTATCAATTCATCATAGATCTTACACTACTCGCGGAAAATGTTTTCTTTTGGAACGATATCCTTCTGCCTAACCGATGACATAGCCTTTCAGTATTGCTTGGAACCTTAAAACACTGATATTTTAATGTTTGGTTTCGTTTGGAACATTATTATTTCAATTGTATCATACTTTCATTCTCCCAGCTACCTTTTCATTAAGCACGTTTTTATTATCTTAATCATACAGTCTGCACTTCAATGCCAATAACAGTTGCGGCTGGAATAAGATCTTAATTCCCCAACACTGGCAACCACTTCCGGAAAGCCGTTTCTGTGTCCCATCGTCATCATCTCCCCCTGAAAAGATTAAGTCATAAGTTTCAGTACATGTGTACTACACTTTGCAAAATATGCACATGTAATGACAGGATGTGACCTCATGCATAACGACTCACGAATACATATAGAGCACACACGTGCATACCTTGACGTACAATATGTATCATTTGTTACATAAATAAAGGTGATTTTCATATGGTTTTTTTTTTTTAATATACATGCTACAACTTACAAGTCGCAATGGTGTGGAACTCGTCAAACAAACTATTGCTGAAACATTCCAGCTTCTGAATGTTGCTCTCCCACACTGAGTCACCAACAAAGCCTCTGGTACCATATATCAAATCTATTTCACCATTCCTAATTTTGGTGTCTTCCTCTGACTAGAACCTGAAAAATTGAAATAGATGGTATATAGATTTTATCTAGCTGATCTTCTTGAAGTCTAGGACACTCCATTATCTGATGCCCTTTTTTGATACAAATTTGTAAAACAATTTTATCCATTTTCATTTCACAGAATCCTGCATTAATACAGGACTGTTACTCAAAGGCGGGACTATCCAGTATCCTGTTTATACGGGAGTGTCCCCAACCTGTTTAATTACATATCAAGCATACCAATCCAAATCTTTGAAAGATTATATGCACGTTGCTCACGTTTTGACAACCGATCGAACGGGTGCTGCATCGGGTTCATGTAGCTTAAATTGTCTCCGTAAATCACCCAAGGCTCATGCATGATCAGATTCAGATTATTTTCTGCGAAAGTACGAGATTCCGATAGCGTTGGTGTAATGATCATATAATTACATTTATATTAACTACATTTTATACATACATACCTATGTAAGCTGCTGTTATGCCATTGACATTGGACAGTTTCCCCACTTGGTCCTGCATCAGAGATATCAACGGACACACCACAATCACTTTTGAAGTTTCGTTACACAACATGCGCTCCACGGGTATATACATTTGAAATGGAAGCGACTTTCCAAAACCAGTTGGCAAAACTGCCACCAATCCCTTTTGTCGACGAGGCATCGTAATACTTGTATTTGTTCGTCTTGAGCTTAATTTTTCTCCGAATAATGGACAACTTTTGCAATCGCATCTAGATAATGTTTTCTCGCCATTTGATGTAGAGGTCTAAGCGTGAAAGAACGACTAATCTGATTGGTCCGTTGGGACAGATTTCCCGAAAGATGATTGGTTAGTTTTTTTCTAATTTATGCGGGAAATTTGAACCTTGACGTGACCCCTATAGGGATGTGGTTAGATGTTCATACGGAGTATACGGAGTAGATAATGAACATCGAATTTTAATTAGATTGCTGAGCTCCAAATCTCCCTCTGACTTATAACCATTATTAACATTATTGTTATAATCTATTCTGTTGAATCAAATTGATTTTCTAACAATTTAATATCGCGTTGCTACTTTCAGAGACTTGGCAATAGCAATCGTTATGATGCCATAGCTAACATCCACAGAGGGGCCGTACTCAACTCGGCACATGGTGGCCCAAACTTTCTCGGATGGCACAGGGTATATCTTCTAGTGTAAGTGTTATAGTGTCACAACATTTTGAGTATCCCAAGGATAAATGAATTATTGTTCATCCGGTGTGCATTTTGATAGAAGCGTTAAGTATTCTGCCCGGCTCACCTTCTGCCCATTTTTAAAGTTCGACTTTATCATACAATTAATGCGATTTTGGCTTCCATGTACACAAAATCATCGGCACCATTTTAATACAATTCCAATATGAATCCCCTGCCATGATGACATTCCCTTTTAAAATTCAACATGATCAGCGTAAAATAACCATAATAACGAACGGTGTTTTCGCTTTCAGATTCGAGGCGGCAACTCAGTTCCCGACGCCATATTGGGACTCCAGGTTGGATTTTCACATGTCGGATCCGACTCAGTCTGTGTTATGGTCCAGCGAGTTTTTCGGAACAGGATTTGGAACTGTAGACGATGGACCATTTGCTAGTTGGATCACACCGGGCGGTATCTCATTAGTCCGAAACATCGGCAATGCCGGAAGTCTGATATCAAGGGAAGGTGTCCGTAGCGTGCTCAGCCGGACCCGCCATCGCGACATCGTCGAGCCAAACCCTAACCCTGTATTTAGTGTGGAAGCACATCATACTGGACCACATGTCTGGGTAGATGGTCAGTTGTCCTCTCCTGTCACAGCCGCACAAGATCCCATTTTCTTCCTGCATCACGCTTTTATCGACTTCATATGGGAATTGTTCCGCACGCGCCAAAGAAGAAGAGGGATAGATTCGGCATTTGATTACCCTAGAGATCAGAATGCGCTTCACCGACCGGGACGAGTGATGGACGGATGGCCATTTATCCGAGGACTCAGGAACATCGATGGATACAGTGAAAGCTTTGCAAGAATGGCGTCATATTCTCGATCCCCAACTTGTGCAAGATGCTACAATCCAACATGGCCGTTTCCGGTTTTGCAGTGTGACACAATGAATCGGCGATGTATTTCAGCTCCAGTGCCGCCACAGGACACTGTGGCATTTGCCAGTGCCACCAATAGAGGGTACCAGAAGGCTCGGGCTCGGTCAAGTGTGGAAAGGATTGGTCCCCTTCCGATAGGAGGGAAGTTTCCGTCAGCATTCACAGATGCACGAGTCAGAGGCGATACCCTACCCTACGGTCCAGTCAATAACTAGCCATTGTATAAATTACATAACCACATTAAAATCACCTGCATATAGACCTTGTGTTATCTTTATTAAGAGGAGACCGAGTTCAAAGCTTATTATGGTTATTAGTCAATAAACATAGGATATAAACAAGTAGATGGTCTAATGAATAAATAATAAAAAAAATAGGACAAAAAGAGCAGCGATGATAGCATTGGTGAAGTTTTGGTTACCATTAGACCATTAGGACCAGTTTGTGTGATCGCGATCGTCCTTGTTTCTTGGATAATGTTTTCTTACTTACAGTGACAAAGAATCTGTCAACCCTCTTTAAATGTATTATTGATAAGATATCTATTAATCTATTCAATACACACAAGTAATTTTAAGTTTTATTGGAACCTATCACAACTGCGAATACACTCAGGAAATGGGGATTTTAACAATCTAGATCTGTCAATAAGTATTAATTTTACAGATTTCTCACAGATCGAATTTAGTGACCACATCAATATTTCAAATAACTGGCAATACGATACGTCCTAAACTACGCCCAAAGCTACAGTTACCAGACATTACGTAGTCTCTATAATTATTGACCAACTTTACCATACCCGGATATTATAATAAACACGTAAACCACCTCAAAGTTAAACATCTTGTGAGGAAAACCACGAAATTGAGAAACATTGAACACCACCAGCCCAGTCTGACCAATCTGTAGGAGGAAGTCATTTCTATCGTTCGTTTAATTAGTAATCATAGATCTCGCCAATACATCATGTAAATGTGATCATTACAAAGTGTCTGACAATCTAGTTTGACATTTACACAATTTTTTTGTGGTAACTGTGTTACTGACGGAATTGTTAAGTCTGAAATCTCCAGGTAATTCATATACGAGTTTATATAATCACGTCAGAAAGGTTATTAAAGTTATTTAAACTTGTGTAAATAACGATTTTCATTCTTACTTGATTCCTTATATTACCATAACTTAGTTATAATATTCACTACAGTATTTATATCATTTAAGATAGAATATATAAATCAATATAAAGATATAAGTGAAGCCGCGGGATAATGGTTTAGTTCTACAAGACGATGAGAGAAAATGCTAGCCATTAAAAAGGGAAAATAATTAAATGAATTAGCAAAATAAAGACTACTTGCAGTCAGATCACCAAACATATGATATTGTTAAAAACACGTTTTTCAATGTTTAAATCTCTTATTTGTAGATATGGTCACTTAGAATTTTGATTCACTGCCTACATGTTCTTCCTTCAGTACACTGTGTACCACCGACAAGAAATCCCATTATCATACATGTTATTATATCTATTTGTCTTGCTTTAAAAACTAATTAATAAAAATAACATGGATCAAAGTTTTAACCTTTAGTGCCTCTTAATGAAGTTAAAAAGGGACTAAACAACGGGGTCTGAACTAAAAAGAGACACGAGACGAGACAACGCGTCCGTTTTTGGTTCATTTCAAAAGTTGACAAATTATTTTCTAATTTCCGCAATAACGACATATGCATTGGTCGTCGTTGGGTTGCCCTTTAGCCTTTGAACCAAGCTGACCTTGTCTACTAAATATCTAAATCATAAACCAAATAAGACTTTGTGCGTCTACTTTCGGAAAAAATCTCTCGTGAATGTTAATTAACAATGACCTTTCAAAGCTTTTGACTTATAAATTCACATCAGAGTTTTTACATCAGTTTCAAAACGACAGCGGAGTAAGGCAGTGTTAAATATATGAAAGTTCTAAAGATTGAATTAGGTGTCAAACTGCGCATGTCAATATGACATTACATGTATTACAGGAGAAATAATTGTTTTTTGCTAGGCTCTGGGTCATTTTGTGTATGATTGATATCGAAGACACGACCAGCCATCAACTGTGTGTGTGTGTTTATGACAGTATTATCTTAAAGAAGATCGCCATCATTTAAATCCAAGGTATGTAGAATTTATGTTGGGTTGACAAATATTTTATAAATTATAGTGAAAATTTGGAAATGACATGATTGATGGTGTACTAGCTATCTGTCATGTCATGATTTATTGTTATTTTTTTATATAAATCCAATACATAAATGCATGCACAGCAGAAAATATTTACAATAAATAGTGGAATAATTTAGTTTGATAGACATTTTTCTTAAAAAGTTTTCAGGATTTTCAAGATTTTTATTGTTTAACCCAGACACATTAAAATGTATTACATGATGACATAAAAGTATACAAAGACATATGCATGGATACATAATCTACGAGGTATACAATACAGAATTTCAATTTAGAGTAATGTCATTAACTTTCTTAGAAAATTGCAAATTTGTTTGTAACTTGGATACTACAAACATTCTGTTTTGGGAAACCGAGTCATCGCCCAGTTTCAGTAGGAAACTTTATATTAGAGGTATAGTAGTTTTGTTTTGTTCCGATTACTTTGTTAAGTAATTTTCTAAAATACATTATTTTTTAAATTTTGAATATAACCGACCTTTGGACGAAAACTCTATGTCAAACAAAGCAGAACATCGACAAAATTATGACACAGAGAAAATGTTCATACCAAAAGTTTCGTTTTACATATCTGGTAAATAGACATGATTAATAATCACGGCCATAGTTATACAAAATTTTGTCTCTTCTTAATCCATTCATTTAAACTTTATCTTAAAAATATTGTCTAATAATCATAAGTTTTACTCACTTTATAAATAAGCTAAAATACAGTATCTAATCTTATTACTTATAACAGAAATTAATATTTACCCATCGAAAACAGTGACGATTATAACTACATTCAATAACAATCAAGATAACACTTCCTGGTAATTAGTTATCCATAAATAATACTCAATATCTATGTTGATATTTCTTAACCCAATCACTTTCATTTATTGATTTTAATGACATTTGGGTCAATGACCCATCAATAGATACCTTATTATAAATATAAATATAACATTCTTTATAACAAAATTACAAAAAGTACATTTGTATTTGTCTTAGCACAGAAAATGAGTAAATAACCAATATACTTATAATATAAACAGGATTATCCTATAACTAATTACAACAAAAATAAATTGTATAGCTACTCAACCTTACATGGCTGCGCCAAATCACACAACTGATAAAACACTACATTATACACACTAGCATAGGCCACACTTAACCACTTCTTCAATCAATCACCAATATGCGATCCATTCACGATCTTTATCCAGGTACCACTAAATGCGACTTTTCTAAATCCATATACCAAATATCACAGTCAACACTTCCAAATGTATTAACAAACAAACAAAAAAACATTCTATTAACATTTATCAATAAATCCGTCACTTTTTCACACATCCATCAATATCCATGGCCCTTCCTTAACCATTCATCAATCGCTACGTTTCTTAATCCATCACTCAATAACCTTATGCTTACTGACCTTTTACCAATAACTGTTCTTTATCCATTTCTCGACAGTCCCAACTTTTCATATTCTACAAACCAACAGTTCTTTCGAAATCTATGGATGACGTCCTGTCAAACTTTAGTAGCTGTCATTAAAAACCAAAACTTTCCTTTCATTATTTACTAGTTGATATAATTAAAAGTCTAGATTCCCATATTCCTTTGTAGATCTTTATTTCTCATTCATTTAATTTTTGCTGGAATTATTGAATACTAATACAGTATTAATTCTCAATCCGTACAAAACAAACACATCATCTCCCAAAAGTCAACTTTTGCGTAAACTTATGCGTTTATTCAATGTAAATTATTAGCTGTATTTAAAATGAATCTCCGGTAAGGTCTGTAAACAGGTAATTAAAACATCATTTACGTGTATTTACAGAAAGGACAACTCTCATTAACCTTTAATGTTAATTATAGCCATAATGTATTTGATATTCTGATAACACAGCAATCAAAATATCATTAAATCATAATGTCAATAATTATCATTAAAGCCTTTCAATGCCTCTGCGAGATGAATTATCGCTGACGATGGTAAAAAGAAACTAAATGTCGTGACCTGATGATAATTAGACATAAACATAAAAGACTATATCTATATTAATATATTTAATATGGTGTGATGACATTAATGGGATTCATACTGATTGCATTAAGGTTTCTGCGTATTTTTTTTTTCTTGATTTCATATCCCAAACATATATTAAATAGGCCAATCAACAATAATTACATCTATTTGTTATTTCATTTTTAATTATTACTTAAAAATAAAGATTGTGTGATATTGTCGTAATATTTTAATAGCAGATCCTGCAGTAATGTAGCACGTAAACACCTTTTCCTATTCGGTTATGATTTTCCTCTTCAATGTAAAGTTGTATGGTCTATAACTTTAGCTCCTTTTGTCATAGTGAAAATTGTTTAAGTGTTCTGCACATTTTTCTCCGTCTTTCTGAAGTTTAAACGTTCTAATTTTACCACTTTTATCATTTTTATAAAGTTGCAGCACTGGAAGTATTTCTAAAAAAGAAAAAGTCAAAAAATCTTTTTATCGTATACACGAGAAAAATAGGCTCGAAAGATACTGATGCCGGATCATTCTGAACTCTTCCGAACATCGTCGCGACAATCTCGAAGTAACAGGAGAGTTGTGAAATCTAGAAAAGGTCAACAGTTTTTTATAAACAAAAAATGTGGTCGACCTCAGCAGACTGGATCTAAAAAAAATAATAATGCTCGCACATTACAATATTCGAGACACACAATATTTTACGGTGTGTGAATTAGATGTTTCAAATACTCACTCTGTGGACATAAATAAAATATGTACATTTTTTGTTGTTGTTTTGTATACCAATATGATTTGCTCATGTATGCCAGAAGGAAAACGTTAACAAACACATGTGCGTTTACGCTTATTACCTCGCTAACCACGTGCAGGTCGTGACGACGTCAGTCACGTGATACGATTCGGAATACCGACAAAAATCGAAGGTACTGAACAAAACCAGCAATATGTGATCCATAGATAGACCGACATATGCTTTTGGGGAGCTAAATTATCATGTTACATGTCCATGTTCAAATATCAATTTTTAAGCGACAAATCGTTACAGTGAAATTAGCATGAAATGTAACTGTAAGGATGCTCCATCGCCAAACATATCCATTATTTGAACAATAAGTTATCTTTAATCATGTATATATGTCTTTAACTAACAACGCAATTAATTATATTTAATATTTAGTCTTGAAGTAAAATAAGAAGCTCAAACTTTTCAATAATGGTAAAGGTGAAAAGTAAGTAACTTTTGTAACTTAAGAAAAATACTGCATGTAGTTCGTCTGCTCCAGTTTTTGATAGAGAAAAACACCCTTCGTCAGCGGTGGAGCATCTTAAACCCTAGTGAGTAAATCCAGGGAGTAAATCACGAGCCCCATTTTCTATGTTGTATTGTAATGATATTTATTTTACTACTTTCAGATGCAGTGGTTTGTCGCATCATTATTAGGCATTGCCGCCATCATCCAAATTATATCTGCCCGATTCCGTGCCATCTATCCCCCAGAAGAAATCATACAATGCTTTGATGAAAAGCGTTTCCATAACAATGCCACCGATCCGCGCTGGGACTGTAGCCACAGTTGGTGTGTACAAAAGTTCAGGTGGCATATGGCAAAAAGATTGTGGCATAATATTTCTAGTGAAACCAATCAGTGGGTAGAGGAGCTTCTGCGCATGACGGAAGGAGACCGTCGGCGGAAGCGACAGGCGGAGCCATTGAGAGTTCGACAAGAGTATCGCCGTCTGACAGACACTCAAAGACGAAACTACCATAGAGCGATACAGATGCTTAAATCAGATTCGGTAAGCGATGTTTTCGTACACAAATGGTGGATCCCTTTACGTTGGTATGCAGCTAGCTACAGTACTTTACATAAACGATTATACATTGCGATTGAACACTATTGCAGAATAAATTGCGCTTACTAGAATACGGATATAATCAATTATAAAATTACAACCTGAGCTGTCTTTATGATATTTATTTGCGTTTTGCATTGATAATATCAAGGACTTTGTTGCATTTTCAGTCCATCCATCCAAATCGGTACGACGCATTAGCAAATCTTCACCAAAAACTTGGCGACGATATACACCATGGCGCAGCCTTTCTGGGATGGCACAGGGTTATGCTTATTATGTAAGTATGAACTTTCAATGACTAACACAATTTAACGTGAAGTTACTGAAATACTACAGCAAAGCATAGCAAATAGATGGAAAAACCCGGTTATGTCGTCGAATATCATTGTTGGGGCCATTGTTACCAGCATAAGCAGCATCGTGTGAAATTAATGAAATCTGGTCGAAATAATGTTACTTCTAAGAAATCGAAACATTTCCTTTTGATCTTACTTTACAGTTATGAGAATGCCCTCCGCCAGAAGATCCCCTCTGTGATTTTACCATACTGGGATTCACGGATGGATGAACGTCTAACCAATCCAAGTCTTTCAGTAATGTGGACCGATGAGTTTGTGGGTAACGGCTTTGGGAGAGTCGTTAACGGACCATTCGCCTACTGGCAGACTCCTTCAGGGCCACTAATCAGAAACTTGGGCCAGGAGGGCCAACTACTGTCGAACCACCAGACACAAGCGATTCTGTCGCGAGTCAGAATGTCGGACATAACCGAGCCATATGCACAGCCTCCTTTTGACTTTGAAATTCGACACGGAGAAGTCCATAAGTGGATTGGCGGTATAATGGCGCCCGCGGAACATTCCGCGTTCGATCCTATATTTTTCCTGCATCACGCTTTTGTGGATTACTTGTGGGAGCTATTCCGTGTGAACCAACGAAGAGCAGGGGTAGATCCGACAACAGACTATCCTCGGAGATTCGGTCCCGCTTCACAGTCCCCAACCTCTAAGATGGGATTCGGAAAACTCAACATGATCCACGGTCTTAGTGATATATACACGTCACAGATTTACACGTATGAGAACTCGCCTACGTGCACATACAGACAGACGACATGTGGCAGTAAGTACCTCCGATGTGAGGTTCGATTCGGATCACCGAACTGCGTAAGTGTTACTGCAGCCGAGTCTCGTTCCTTTGGTAACGGGAATCCGTCTAGAATGGGAACATCTAGATCAAGACCCATTTCCCGTTCCGGTAATAACCAAAGTCCACGGTCAAGGCCTCGCAATGCAGGTGCACCCAGAACACGTGGAGGTGCGAGGAATACAAACCTGGCTCAATCACGAGGACAGACCCAAACACGTGGGAGACAAATGCCTTCTGGTGGGCCACAGTCACGTGGTAGACCGAACATGTGGTCTCAACAGACCCCAATAGCTCCACCAAATCAAAACAACAGACAGATGCCGCCATTTCCGCCAAATTTCTTCGGCAACAGAGCGAAACGGAGTGTTGGGATAGGAAAACACGTGGAAGACCAACTACAGCATTTCAGTGGCATGGGGGAAATCTGTCCAGTGAAAGAGCCACCACACGCTATACAGAACCTCTTCGAAATGAACGGAATCACGGACACGAGAGTTTGGGTTTACGTTCCCGTACAGATTGTACTAAAACGGAATCCCAAACTTCAAACATTTAACGTCTTCCCAATTCGGAACTCCAAAATGGTAGATAATGTTGACCTATATGATCCTACACAATATGAAAGCTTAAAGGACCAATTTGTTCCGAAGCATGTTCGGGGCACTCAGCAGTGCAAAAAAGATAGACATGATTCTGTTTTCATGAAAATGATGGTCCATAGCAATGGTCTTAATTACCATGGTACCTATAGAGAATTCGCACTACTTGACGCGAGACAACCGTTTTCTTCAGCAATTGCTTATGTAGGAGTGAAAAGTCCGGAAAAGCATTTAACGGAAGTACTTTTTACCACGTATGACGAATGCGGAAGAGTATGTCAGCCATATTGTCGTAAATCAGGACGATTTGTTCCTTGTTCAGGAGCAATGCAAGTAACATCGTACCCCCCTAAAATGTACGGGAGGGACTATGGCGATGCTGTGCGGCTTGTGTGGAACTTTACAGAGGGGTTACCCGTATTGAATCATGATAGGATCGCTGTGAGATTTTTATGTTAAATAATTTATTTCTTATTTGTTAATTGTCTCGTCTGTTTCGTTATCATTACATTGTGATCAAAAAATGATTGTGTTCTGTTATTTTTCTTTTTATTCATTTAAAAAAATACGAATACTAATGTCTACTACTTCAACTTTAGTATAATAATGATTTAAGACATAAGGATCACGTTTGCTACCCTTGGCCGGCCCGTTTCTAATTTTGTTGGGAATCGAAAACAAAATAAACCCAGTGTCACCAGTAGCCTTCCAAATAGCTATAGCTATGCAAATAATTCATGTTTGTGATAAACTTGTCAATCCTTATAAAAAGTCAAACAGCTTTACAATACAAGAAGCTGCAAATCTGACTTTATCCCTCGCGCTCCACTGTTGGTACAGTTATGTAAGAAACCCCAAATAAATGATGATATTTATCAAACTCAAGTCAATAGCAAAAGGCACAACTAAGGCACTAACATATTTCATTGCAGGTTTTTACATGTATTCAGAATGTTTGGGGAAGTTGGGCTATTATTATATTTTGTTTCAATGGCAACAGAAAATCATAAATGGAATGTCAATGGCAAAAGACACGAATACAGCACTAACCTACATACAGTATATGGAGAACGTTTTGTTGAGTCGAGTCAAACGGTACATGTAGAAATATCATCAAACGCATTATTCATTAAACTGTTCATTTTCATAACAAAATTACGGTAGAAGAATAATTTTTACTCGCGTGTTCTTTAAAAATTATTATAATGCACCAGAACAAATATTTGTAATGTTGTATATCGTGTGAGAAACGTGCAACAAAAATGTTTGCTTTTCCTTATTATATGATAAATACTTCGTATATTGTCATGTGTCACTATCATTGCGTATAACATATACCAGCTGTTCAGATGCTATCACCATATCTAGTTTTTACGTAAGGCTACATGTTACCTGGCTCATACACCTTTATATTGACTATATCAAGCGGAATACGATGTGTTATTTAAAATACGCTCCCTACCAGCTCGATTATTCGTTTTAAAGAAAGCTGAGAAAGGGAGCGGACAGTACTAGCGTAGTTTTGTTCTTGGAAAAGACACAACATCTTATAAAATCTGGATGACATGTTTTCGAGCCAGTTATCTGGGATATAATGCAATTTAGGAAGACAAAAACTACAAGGAGATCATCCATCAAGAAGACTGGTTATTTTAAAGCTTATACTTAGGTCTTTATGTCAATCCATGCTTGATCTAATTCGAACTTCAGACTTAATCAGCTGGTCTGTAAAGACATACCCAATACTCCAGGATTTACTATGGTAATCAGCCATGTTACATAATGACAGTGATAGTAACACCTTGATATCGAGGGAGACAGTATCATACATATGATTTAGATGTAATATCATTTTCAAGGGGACTTTACTTTAAACCAACCATTTGTGTAATTTGACCAACGAAATATGTTAAGCACATCATTGTGTATATTCGAGTACCACTGGGTTAATAATGTTATCTTTCCTTGACGGAGTGACAGGTGACAATTGTGTCCCTAGTGTAGCGTACATTGGAACAAGTCACGGGACAGGTCAGACACAATTATAGGTCAAGAGGTCACCGGAACAGGTATATTGTCTCTACGTTCATCTTACAATGTATGTACGACATTGTAAACATATAACATCATGTCGTAAATCATTTAGACTATACAATCCCGGTTTGTAACGACGGATATGATTGGATACACAGAATCAAATATTTATCCTCGAAACAAAATACTGTATTATTTCCTTTTAGTCAATCGAGTGTATTTTAAATAAATAGATCTTACCGTATAACATGAAATGTTCGTTTGTGTTTATTTTGTGGTTTTGAGCATTTAAAGCAGCGTGCAGAAATATTTGTAGCTGGTCAATGAGACAGGATTTCAATAATGTATAAAAACAGGTTTCATTGTTTAAAAAATATTTGATTCCACAGCATCCTCGAAAACAACGAGTATCTAAACATTGAATATTTAATGTTATAACGTATATTGCGCCACATGTAACTGTATAGAAAACGTCATATGCGTTCAATTTCCAAAACTTTACTTCCACCAGAAACTGACAGAAAAACTAACCGACAGAGACTTGACGAAGTGCCAACATTTCATGGGGATAAACAGCATCTCACCTTCCTCCAGAATACATTCACAGCAGGTGGCGTTCCTAAAGCGTGGAAACATGGTGTAATCAGGATGTTCCACATCGACCTGGCTTGTGTTGTCCATAAAGCCGTCGTGTGGGTACAAAAAGGGAGTCATGGACTCGGAATAGAGACGAATGTATTTCCGACCAACGACTTGGGCAAGAAAGTTCTCTTTTGGGTCGTGGTGTAACGGGGACACCGTTCCTTTTGGTCCAAACCAGGCGTTTATGTCAACATCCTCAGCGTCCTCGTCACATGAACTAGACCGTTCACTTTCGGTTAAGCCCAAGACGCAATAGTCGGGTATGATTATATCGTCCTGCAGCTCTGGAACTTGATTAAAAAGTTGATGTTGTGCCAAATATCCAATGGGCTCATCTTTCACATTCTCTTTTGTGATACATTGGTCTATGAATTCATTAACTGTCATCAGTTTCTGCGTCCATTTGTCGTCTGTATATTTAGAACCTAATTCAATAGGAACCGTTCTGTAGCCAGCTATTTTCCGGAGGTAGCTAGGTGACCATCTTCTATTGCTCATAGATGGCCAATGACCCATTGAATCCGTTATAATCACGGGTCTCTTTGCAGACAAATATTCCCTACGAAAGAGCTCCATAGAAGGGCAGCAAATTCGCGGAATTTCCTCCTTGGTATTCATTTCAACGTCGATGTTTTCCAACTTTTGTCGTTTCGGATCAGTTTCGCACAGTTTGTGATTAACACTTTCGTTATTTTCAGGACAGTAGCATTGTGATTCTTTTACCAAATTAAGGTTTGTTTTAAATGGTTGTTTCCTTGATGTGGATGCTTTAGACATGGAATTTGCACCCAACCAATCATGAACATATAATGAAACTTTTGTCAGAACGTTTTCAAAAATAGGTGCCCCCATTAATAGCCCCATATCTAATGTTTTAATTGAGTTGGCAAGGTTTTCCTTGCATACATCACTTTCGATACTGTCCATACCGATTGTTGCTATGGCTACCTGACTAACTCCCTTCAGCAGTGATATCAGCGAGTACGTGTGTCGCCAGCAAAGACTAACGTCCTTCCAGTGTCCAGTGTTCAGTTTCTCCCATGTAAGGTCAAGCAAAGGGTCACACAACTTGACACAAAGTTCATACTCACTACCAAGAAATTTGTCGACGGCACCACCCATCAGACTGGCGACAGATGGTGCCATTTCATTTGGCGTCGCCACACAGCATATCAAAGTTGTTTTCGATTCCGGAACTTCTGCCAGTAACTTTTGAAGAAGGTTCGAGGTCATACTGTATATCTGTTGAAGTAAGCAAATAACACATTAAGTCTATAGTGCAGTTCTTGATGCTAAATCTGCATAACAATGCAATCTTTAGTTCTTCATTTATTTTTGTTTTGGATGATGGATTAGATATATTATAATACATTAGTTGTGTCCCTTATTAATCAAACGTGATGCTTTTAACTTTTTGTTTGAGACCTTCACTAAGTATAATTTATTATAACCACCTAACTTATAAATATAGATTCTGCAAGGGCATCACTGTACATAAATAGAGGGAAATCCAAGTTAAGAACTAAAATCATTTTGATAATGTTCACTAAAATGTATACATACGGGTTTTATTTTTAAAATGTAAGTGTAAAATGGGTTTGACAAACTTATTGAAATCTCAAACTTGATTAGCAAAAGATATTCTTCTGCTATTATCACTATTGGACCTTTAAGGAATTCTCTTCAACTTAATGGATATTGATGAGAGCTGAACTATACATGTTTTTATTGTATCTATTCTATGAACTTTGTGAATAGATATTTAAGGTATATATAAGACGTTTGGAGACTACGTTAAACTTCAAAAGGACAAGATCAAAAGTTTGAGTGACGTTTAAACTTTACCAACCATTTATAGAAAGGTCAGATGTGTAATGACTAGACTCATTAATTAATGACTATTAGACGCCATTCAAAACTATAACTAATCACGCGTGGACACACATCCAAGTCGTACAGTGACACGAACACCAGCAGTATAATAATATTGGCACACACATCGATATTTAAAAAAAAAAATCATGACTAGTTTGTTTTACTTAATAATTTGCACAAATCTTATAATGACATTTAGTTAGCTTTCAAAATATTGCTAGTTTATCTTATGATAATCATCAGACATATAATGTGGTAGAATCTACTGATATTTCTTGCACTTATATAATCAGTTACAAAGCCAAAAGTCAATAAAATTGAATTGACCGCCCCCAACCGCTAGCTCCAAAATCCAACCTTTCTTCCATAAAATGTTTGCTCATACCCATGCATCACTTATTATCCTATATTAATGTAGAAAACGATGTCAGTTGATATTCACAACTTGATCATTATGACCAACACGACTCCATTAGCTTTTAAATATACTCTTCGAGAGGCGAGCTAAAATAGCAATGTAGACCTTCTCCGTTTCTTGAGGTCGAATTTTCAAATTGGTAATAAAGATCTACAGAATGTATATTGAAAACAATTAAATACAATGCTGATGGATTTTAGTATCTATATAAACTATGAGGAGGTCTACATGTACATCTCTATACTGTATACGAACAGGGATCTGAGAATTCGTTACAGTTTAAAAATTATGGACCCACCAGAATGCAATATTTTTAAACGTTTCAGTTAGATGTCAAGTACATGTACGTATATAATATATATATTTTTTTACCTTCTCTTTATCTAGACCCCCCCCCCCCCCCCCCGAAAAAAAAACACGCCTAAAAATGGCCTTATGAAACTCCGGTTGGTCTATAATTATAAAAACTGTAACCATAGGTGTTTAACACGCTCCAATAAGTCAAAGACCCACTATAGACTAATATGTCTCTAGGCCTATATATTAGTCTAAAGTGAGTTTTTGACTTACCAGCGTGCTAAACACCTATGCTGTAATTCTCAGATCTCTGTGTGTAATTATTTTATAACACAAACACTTTGGGATATGATTCATCAATATGCATAGGCTACACATAAGGCTTGACATTATTCACAATGTATGAACGGAAGTGTTCATGTATTGTATTTTTTAAATTTCGTAGTTAAGAGTCTGTATAGCGGTACTCGGTCACTTGCTAAGACAAATAAACAATCGATCATGGATAATTTTTTCCAATTTTATTCATTCTATACGTTTTTGTTGTAATCTTCGGTTATAAACGGCGTTATGGATAGAAATCTGAACAACCAGTGACTAATGAAATGTTGAGGGTTAACCAGCATTAACATTTGAGACACTTTTTGTGAGTTGATCTGCTGTTCATCATCGAAGAATTGAGACACCCGCCTAATATTTTGTACTATTTTAAGGTATTGTGTCTGTCTTTCATTATTTCTAGCACCATCACAGGTCTATAAATGAATCCAACAATATAAAAAACATCAATACATCTTTATGGACACAATATCTTTTACTTAATCGTATTTTGATGTTGTAGGATGATCAGTTAAAATTGTATAGTCACTTGCATTGTTTCGAACTGGCGATGTATAGTTGCTTGCGAGGACACTTGTATAGTCGATGTATTATTTTCAAAATCATGTTCATGAATTTGTTTATATACATGTTATGAAGACGTCCACAATGTTAAACATATTTGTAGTTACGAATAATGCCGATATGTGGTGTGTTACCGACCTGTACACCATGCCTGTTTTCATTCATCCCGCTTCGATACTCTCAAGTGACGATACAAAAAGCAACTAATGATTATACTACACTGTATACACTTCCGTTCATACACTGTGTTATTGAACCCACTTCCACAAATATCTATACCAACTGGTGTTATACAATACGTGGCCTAATCCCTCATTCGTCGGAGAGACATCTATCAAACTCCGAATATATAAAAGAGTCTAGAGGAGGAATCTCAATAGGGAGTATGCATGGCCCTGTACATGCATATATCTACGTTAGCATTGTGCCAGCTCGATATCAATTTCGTTATGTTTTTGCATTTTTAATGAATATGAATGAATTTGTCTAGTCATGAACATGTACTATATGCACCACAGAAGACTTATTAGACCCATGAGATGAAAATTAATTACAGCAAACACGGTAACTTACCCGATCTAAAAAACGTGCCTTCTTCGTCTACCATTTCCTGTTCATGGGAGGTAACTCGAATATAAATCATGGTATCATTGCACTAAGCTAAGAAGAAGCAACTAAACAAAACTTCGCATTTCATACAACCTTTTTATACAAAAAGATAAAACAACAAATAAAACGGACTTGTGTATTATTTCTTTTCTAAAAGTGTATTCTTCGCATTCAAAGTCAGTATTAGAAAAGTCCATTTAGATTCTAGTACGATTTACAATGTAATTTGATCATTGTACTTTATCTAACAAAATTAAAATATGAGGAAATTGTGAAAAAATATCAACATCCTTTAAACGAATTCCAATTCTTCCCTTACCACAATTAATTTTGATATTTCAGGATATTTTTCTTGTATTTTGTCGAAACAAGGCGAATTTATTTTGGCACGTCTTAATGGTGTTTTATACCGTTTTATACAGGGCACATACTCTGTATCACATTTGACTATTCATATGATAAAATCTTATCATGTCACTAATCAATGGATATAAACATTACCCTTTGTTGGTCTGTTGCTCTCTTGCTTCAAAGGTTATTTGCACTCAATTACTTTCCAATGGAAAGCGTTGCAAGTACATCACGGCGCATCAATCATTTCTCAATTTTCTGCATTTTTATTTATTCTATGTTTCTAAGTATTGCATATAAGAATTTAAGTTCAGAAGAATTGTTAATTCCACTTTATTATAACACCTCTTATAAAAGTTTTAACATTTGCTAACGTATATGAAATGTAACTCGCTGCAATATTCTAAGAAAGACCTGCTTGCTAACAGAGGTAGGATTACTGTAATTTTGCATGAAATAGTGTGCTTGGATTATATGCATTATGTGTAACATATTCATACTATATTCTTTGGAAGATTAGTTAAACTTGCATGGGATTCCTAAAAATAAGTACCCAGAGGTTCCCCACATACTGACTTAAATCAATTTCAAACGGTTGGATGGATTTTATTATTTACATCAAAATAGAAAACCAAAATATTTAGATTGCATGTACATACATAGATATGAACCAGTAATAAATAATTTCCATTGCATTTTTAGTTCTCAAAGATACGCTATAACGAAACTGATTCCAAGCTAATTTTCTGGTAAGAATTTGCTGATGGAGACTTAGGTTTTGCAAAGACCTAGTGAGTAGTAGAAGGAATTCCCGTTTAAAAGGTGAAAAGCTACACAAAATTGCTTTTTATTTTGAAACAACGGTAAACTACATCTAATCTAGTCACTACAGTCATCTTCATTATATCATTTTTAGAAAAGTGTCATTAATCTATAGTGATATTACCATGTTAGTTCGTGATTTAAGTGCCGTCTGAGTGTTATTTGTTTACATAAAATTGGAGACATTAGAACTTCCAGCTCTGATAATTTGAGGAAAAAGTGGTCAGGTTCAATTTAGTTTGATGATAAAACGAAAAGTAGGATTGCAAAGCCATGTGACTACATTATAACACCACTTTTATACGTGTTCATTTTTGTCATGGACAAATTTAATAATTATTCTGTTGTTCCATACTATAGTATGAACTGCCTAAAATACAAAATATACAAGAGGGGCTTTGTAATTGAATTCCAGAGTACAGATCTAAATCGCATAATCGATTAATTGGAGGTCTATTAGATATATGTTTGACGTGAGCCACTTCTTTATGCCTATTCTATAATAGTGTGAATATGTTATATTAGTATATGATTTTAAAAGAAATTTCAGGGAGATTTGCTTTAGGAAATTCTTTAATAATATCAACATTACAGCTTCATTTTGAGATTATCTCCTTTTAATTGTACTTTTAAATTGGTAATACAAATGTTTACCCAAACATGTTTATAAAGAACAAAGGGGATACATAAAACAGTCTTGACAGTGAAGTTACCTTATTACAAATTGCATTGACATATTGACCAAGTGAAGGTAGTTATACAGATGTGCATGGTCAATTAGGTGCATTTTACACTTAAATATTTAGTGAATTAAAAAAACAAATATGTAGCCATTCTTAAGGCCATTATAATATTTTATTTCTACAACAATCATAAAACATGTTAAATAACATCAACTGTTGATGGCCTTAATAGAAACTAGTGTTCTTTGACAATTTTTCTATAGAAATAAGATAGAAGAATTAACCATCATTTTTTTGCCAAAATGATGAAGAAATGGACAGAATTTTCAGAAATTAAGATTTTATAGTCAACTCACAACACATCTCGGTTTCATGCACATTTCTTAACCACAGTAAAGACTTTGAACTCAAACAATGCCAAAAAATACTTCTACAGATCAATTCTATAATTGCATATTACAAAGTTATCTACCTTTGCGGATATATTAAATGATTGTTACATGCTTTCACGAGTGTAACTTCATATCTTTCAGATGAAACAAAATAATTTTTGCTCACAAAGTAATGACATTACAAGCGATAACTACCCATAAGGCAGATAACTATGGAATTGGCAAAAACAGAATGAACATTCCAGTAATCCCAAAAATTATGGTATGTACTTTATCACTTGATGCCCATCATTTTAGGGGGTGGGTGGGGTACTTTTATGTATTAATTACGGTAATATGTACATTATGAATCTCATAAAATGGTAATAATTTTATAAGCTGCGCAAAAACAGAACAGAGAACCATTCCTTCTGTATCAATAACTTCCACAAATACCGGTCTGCAACATGAAAAGTGTCCTTTTCTATAACTTTTGTGGTCTCTAAGAAACTGATGATCCCTAAGATAGAGGTTAGATTCTAATGAGCACTTGCGAAAAATGAAGGATTTTTATACACAATTAGTATACATACAGTTATACACATTCCATATCCTCAAGGTCACATATAAAGCTGATTCAACTAGTCTATCACATCATCAGCGGAGAAAGTTCAACCGTCACAGGTTTGTGCACAGAAAATTAAGATAATTTTGTAAATACATTATATGATATGGTTATGATTGTACAAACTGAACCGTGACCATCTTCATCAGCATCAAAAAGTATGACCAAACAAATATACTAATAACAAATTAATTCTGAAATGATGGAAGATTTTCCTAAAAATTCTTAAATCCATTCAACATCATTTCACATCTGTAGAATATGCATGTTGGCATTGTTTCATGCAAATCAATATTATTCTGCAGATATAAATCCATGCCAGACGATTAAAAGTCTGTGACATAGTTTTAACACAGCACTGTTCACAACTGAAACAAAAGACTGCACATCATCCTTCCTGGCCAAAATCCTCTGTGAATGTCTGTAGTTTCTTCAAATCCTCATCATTTACAGTTGGTTTTGAGGTGCTTAGAGACATCAGCATGTCACTCTGGAAAACAAATCAGTTTATATTCAATATACTCCTCAAAAACATCACCTTGTAAAAAAGAAAATTGGACACTATCTTTCTTCCACAGCATACAGACAGAAGCAATATGATGGTTTTGAGATCCCAAAACGACGTGGATAAATACGATTTACTGTCAATTAGTGTCGCCTTCCTGTGATTGTGAGGTCATCTTTTGACATGATTTTTGTGATATCATAATCACCAGAAGGTGGGACTAATCGATGGTAAATCATACTTTACCCACGTCGTTTCGTTATCTCGAAACCCCTGTATTGATTCAGTTTGGTCTGATACTGCTTACACATACTATATTACAGTTAAGATCATATAAGGGTGATCTATTAAGTTTACCACGGTGATTGTCTCCCCTGAATATAATATATAGTGATTGTACTTGTGTTTTGGGAGACTGTGGAATGTTGGTGCTGTGTTTCCTTATGATATAGCGGAATACTTACTCTCTCTTTTCAAAATGCTTTACTCACTTGAACATTCTTATTGAACAGCTATTGATTGTTACATATTTTGAGTTCTAGGCCTAACATATAAAGACATTTCTTTCTCAAAAGCAGATATAACAAATTAACTACAAACTAAAACTCTTGGATACTGTCAGGATGCAGGTTTTGGAGACATCTTTTAAAATAATACTGATTCTTTTTTTTTACAAAAATAAACAAGACTATGGTATACCAGGTACAATTTGTAATTGCATGAAATTTAACTTGAGTCAAACCAGTAATGAGTTATGAAATATTATGATTGTATTTTGTATTTTTGTATATTATCAGTTTAAACTGATGTTGATATTGCCTCCAACTGATTAAGATACTCACTAAACTAACAATAGGTTCAAGTAGTTTTTCTCCGGGTACATCCATCCAGCTCATTTCTGTGGCACCAGGAGCCCCAGGAGAACAAGGTGTCAACAAATCATCGACGATCACATTTGGATCACTCCTGGAGGGGCCTCGTACCTAGGCAATAAAATATTTTCTATAATCACTATCTTTTATTTCAAGATTATATGTTTTTCAACCAAAGGTGAAGAAACAATCTCAAGACTCAAGCAGTACTAATGAGCAAACAATGTGGTCGTCATTTTTATAGGGTCAATTGGCATATATACTACATTGGTTCTAGTTATTTTCAGACAAATTTTCAACTGTTTCAGAGATAGTAACCGTACTATTTGTTTCAACTTATGTTTTCTAAAAGCAAAGAATGAAAATTTGTTGCCATTTTAAAGATATACTTACCTTCATAAAGTGTGTGGCTGTTTGTACTTTCCTTACAGGCTGCATAAGTGCATCTCGTACAACGATACTTATATCAGCTCCTGAATACCTATATAGGATGAATATAAAGTAAACTAGAGTTATATAAATTCACATAACATTGATTTAAGCACATTAACAAATGATCTGTTCCACAACTTTTACAATCTTATATGTCAACCTTTACTTAGCATCGGTGTTACATACCTAATATTGAGATAGTACCATGGGGATCTTGAAATAATATCAGTATGACCTTGAAATTTTACATATCCAACCTTGAATTATTATTGGTATGACCTTAAAATATCATTACTTAAGTAAGACTTTGAAACATCATCAGTATAACCTTGAAATATTATCATAAGACCTTGAAATTTCAGCACTTACCCTTCTGAGTTTTCACCCAGTTGTTTAAACTCATGTTCTTGTATGCTGTGAGGAGTTGAACCTAAGTGAAGTTTAAACATTGCCATTCTTGCAGGAGCTTCTGGCAAGGGGATGTAAATTCTCTTTTCAAATCTGTGGAAAATATAATGAGTTCACTATTTATTAAAATTGTTCTTGTGGTGTTTATCATACATCTATAAATAAAGCCAAAAACTTCACAGTGAAAATGATTGCATACCTATGACCTAGGTAACCCTCTTCAGGAAAATAATTAAGACAGTATTTTTCTATCTTCAAATCAAATACATGTATCAAAATTTGTTAAAGATGCTCCACTGCTGACAAATGTTGTTTTTCACAATCAAAAACAGGAGCAGACAATTAAGTATCTTTCTTCAGTTACAAAAGTTACTTCCTTTACACCATTACCACCATTGAAAAGTTTGAGCTTCAAATTTTACTTCAAGTTAAAAATATGAAAAATAATTACTTGCATCCCAAAAAAATAATGTGTCACTATATCCTATATGGAATGAAGTACTGATTGTGCATGCACCAAAGGCGAAATAAATTATTTTATATTATCTTTTGTGTTAATTAGACATATATATACACAATTAAACACCAATTATTGTTCAAATTATGAATATCATTTATGCTCTGTCGGCGATGGAGCATCTTTAATTAGACACTGGGAAAATTTTTTGAATGATTTAATTTTAGTTTTTTTAAAGAGAAACATGATTATAACCAACACATGAGTGTTTCTCTTGCATTTGAATTTGGATAATGAAAGATGTCGGTAAAATCATCAGTTTAATTATTGTTATGTTACCTTCAATCTAAGATTTATTACCTTCTCCTGATGGCCGAGTCGAGTACCCAGGGTATATTTGTGGCGCCAAGCACTAAGACTCCATCATTATCATTACCAACTCCCTGCATCTGAACTAAGAACTCAGTTTTGATTCGTCGACTGGATTCTGACTCGCCCTCACCACGGGATGAACAGAGAGCATCTACTTCATCAATAAATATGATACTTGGTTTATGGTCCCTTGCTTGTTGAAACAGGGTTTTCACCAATCTGAAAAAAATTAAATTCTATTAAATCACTGGCTTAATTTGAACCCTAGTACAATTCATATTGAAAGAAAACAAAATTCTGTCCATTGTTTAAAACATTTTACATATATATGTACAAAGAAGGTTAATGTTAAAGGTCAAATAATTATGAAATAATCAATGCTACATAAGAAGTATGAGTAAAAAACTTCCATGTGTTTTTCTTAGCTACTTTGCAGTGTCACATGACTATCTTGATTACTTTTTTTTCTCCCCAACTGCAAGATTTATGCTGTTTTATGAATAATGGATAAGTGAATTTTAACAAGACCAAACCATAGAAACAAATAAAAGATTATATACACTCCACCTACTTTTCACTTTCTCCTAGCCATTTGGACACTAAATCTGCTGATGATACAGAGAAAAATGTTGAGTTGTCAGCCTCAGTAGCCACAGCTTTAGCCAAGTAAGACTTTCCTGTACCTGGGGGCTAAACACAGAAAAACAAATCATTACATGATGCAGATCTAAAGTTCATTTTGGTCAAATTCTTTTTTCTCCAATATCTTTAAAATTGTGTTTCTTGTAATTTTCACCATCACAAGCTCTCATTTAAAATACAATAAGTGAATATGGATGCCTATATATGATGGTTCAGATCCTTGAAAGCACCAATATACTATTGACATAGCGGGAAATGTCGCATGAAATATCACACGTTTTGAAAGAACTGCCACAGCCAACGTCATGTTTCAAACTTTTGGGTAATATTGGAAAATCGAGTTGCATCACATGACAGACATCTATACCCGTATAGATCGGAACCTCCTGAGTCGTATCACATGGTCAATATTGGCAATATTGCAGATCGGACCAGTTCGGATACTTCTGAGCTATTTTAAACGTGTAGAGGTTAAAAATCAATAATTTAATTTAATTGTTTAATAACTTTAAGAATATGAACTTTACAAAAGTTGGTAAATATAGAAAGATTATAACTTGTAGAGGCGAAGAAATGTTAAAGATTGTACAATAACATTTTACATGCAATTCAGATACGAGAGAAATTGTAAAATTTAAAAAGTTTTCATCTCATAAAGGTATTCAAAAAAATTCATAACAAAAAGACACAGGATAAAAAAAACTTACCCCAAACAATAATATTCCTCTCCAAGGTTTACGCTTTCCTGTATTGAAAAAGTATACAATCAAATCATTATTTTCTATCGCTGATCATTTCAATTTTAATCTTAAAATGGTATCTGTCGAAACAATAATTTACTCAGCAAGCCATAATTTGTTTGCTTTAGTTTAACAGATCATTTAGGGCCTGGAAGCAAAAATGAAAAGTTTTGTAAGTCAAAATATTTTATTTTGTCTAATGGAATGAAAATTACCTGTAAAGAGATGAGGGAACTTGACAGGTAAAATCACTGCCTCCTTTAAAGATTCCTTTGCCTGATAAAGTCCAGCAACATCTTCCCATTTCACATTGGGTTTCTCCATCACTATAGCTCCTAGAAGCAATTCAACAGAAGTACATTTGTACAGATAAAAAAAACCTTCTAAGCTGCAGATCAAACAAGTGTTTACATTTTCAAAATCACAAATTCTTTCAATACATGTATTTACATGTTTTACATGCTTTATCCCTATTACCTGAAATTTGGTCGTTGAACTTTTTGCTTTCTGGATCACCCTTATCATCATCCGAGTCACTGTCGCTTCCTTTTCCTTTCTTGTTGTTCCTGACATACAAAGGAATTACATTTCTTTAGATTTACCTCAATATTTATACACACTGATGGATGTTATTGTTTAGACAACATAATAAAAGTTGAACAGCACCAAACAGTCTTTTTAATATACATGTAATAGAATATTAGAAACTTCATTTACAATTTTATAAAAGTAAGGTAATTACAAGTGTATGAAATTCTGTGTCTCTTTACTAACCTTCCCCCTGTTGATCCCCCTCCATCAGCAACCGGGTTCTTCTTTTTACCATAGACATACTTCTTCAATTTCTCAGCCCGGTCCAGATATTGCATACATTTTGCTCTGATGCTTTCCTTAGCCTTATCACTTTGAGCTTCATCTAAAATAGGTTTAAGTCAGAATACAATAAATCAGAATCTCTAAAAAATAAACTTTAGTTGCTTGAAATCAACAAACAATGACTGTACATGTACTTTCGTTTCAAAATAAATCCCACCAAGATTTACATTTATATCTGATAGCACAACAAAGGTTACACATTGTCATTAATTCCATATAAATTCATAATTATATGATTACTTTACAAACAATTTACAATGCCATGATTATCAATAATTTGCCAATATTTTGCAAATGAAATGAGTAAGTGTGGCAAACACTCATGATCATACTACTTACATTTCATAGCATGGAGAAAGTACTCCACACCGTGTTCATACAACTTTAAAGCTTCCTCATAGTTTTTATTTTTATCTTCTTCTGTTGCTTTTGTCACAATATCAATAGCTTTCTGTAATAAAACCAAAAAAATAAGTGGATTTTTTTTTTCAAATGAGATTCCACATTACCAGGGGAATTCCAGTCCAAACTTTCATCCTTTAAGATCCACAAAATCTCTGCACAACATCCATGTTTTCCATCTCAAATATGTAAAGCAATTCAGGGAAATTTTCCCATATTTCACAAATATCTACTATAATCTTTCATGCCATAAAACCAATGATGAAGTATTCTTGAAATTTTCTAATCTCAGACTGAGAAGTCAAAATGTTTTGCTCCATAGATTTGAAGAAATATCTTATTACTGCAGATATTCCTAATACTGGGGTACTTAAATAAAAGGATATCAAATACATTTATACCTTAAAAACCATTCCGTCCTAATGAAGTGGAGAATATAACCAAAGATGAGAAGAAAATGTTCGGTAGCGCTTTGGTTTGAAATCCTGGAAGTATGCCAGTGCCATATTTAGACATGACCACTAATCACCTGAGAAGCATGTGAGAAGATCGAGTCCCATGACTTCGATTTCTACACCATCGATTTCATAACAAATCTTGGGAATTTTGGTATGATCAGCTACTTTGAATACATCGGCAAAGTGCATAGACTTTGTTAAGGAAGCATCAAAATGTTTTGTGTTTATATTGAAGGATCTGATCATATGTATTAATTACTGTCATAAGAATTGATGTATATCAGTATGTATCAGGTATACATTTTAACATGTGTGAAATTTTTTAATGTGCTATGTATGCACACTACTTACATCGAATCTAATGAAAAATAACATTTTACAATCAATATTTCATTCAAATGGTCAGGTGACTCCCATATAAAAACTATTGTTAGTTCTATTTTCAGATATTCTGTAATGGACTAAAATGGGTGTACATACACTATTCATTGTCTTTATTACTCAAAGTTTCATCAGACTTAAAAGTTATACTGTATACATTTTATACAATTACCCTAAAACAAAAATGAAGGCGGAGGTTTTATCCTAAATGTAAAATTGCTCGCTTGTACATATATACAATACATTGTAAATTGTGTTTTAACTTTGTAAGAATTTTGAAAAAGGGATTTTCTTATTTGAAAGAATAGTCTTGTACATGTATATACATTTCCGAGAAATAACTGAAACTGTTGTAGGCTCGCCTTAGATGTTGGCTTAATTGTTCTCTCTGACTTTGTACAGGATATTATGGAATTTTCATAAAATTAGAAGTGTTATAATTAAAAAAGAGTTTATATTTCAATGTGTCTATATGACAGTGCATACTATTTTATGTAATATTTAATGTACATAAAGTGTAATTAATATAATAATTAATGTTTGTAAATATCAGATACACATGGCCGTGCATGTAATTGTAATTGATTACAAATTAAATTAGCTTTCAATGGCTACAGTGACATTACATACCGGTAATGTATGTTACGTAAATAGTATATTTAAAGCGAGAACATAAATTGATGCAATGCATAATTTAAGGAGAGGACTAATTAAAGAGATGCCTGACATCACTTTTCAGTCTAGATTTACAACATCATTATAAAAATAAATAATACCATAAGCTACAATACCACAAATTAATTAAATGACAAAATATGTACCTCCATCACCATTTTCTGATTTCGAACCCAGATGTCAATTCGGTGCAATGTTTAACCAGTTTGTTACTGAACGTCTATACTTCCATATATGACTGTCTATTTTGACTATGACCATGAATCACCTGTGCATTTATATATTCACGTGAGACCGTGTCTAATAATGTATAAAAATAACTCGGATTTGTTTACATTGGCATCGAAATCGAAGCCAATGTGTATTGAAATTTCATAATGAATAACTGTCAATTGAGTGTGGCAATGCAGTAATTAGTACAAAAAAGGGATTTCGAAATAAAAAAAAAAAGAAGCTTACTTCTCATACCAATCTAAAACCATACTTCCGTATTTAAGAATGTAAACAGTGAAAATATGAACTCGTCCCATGACTTTGTTGTCATCATCTTGAAAATTTATGACAGATTTTGGCGTCAATTTACCTGTAAGGTTGCCATGAAGGAAGTATGGATACGGTGTGCCAAATATTTTTGTAATATCAGACAGAACGTAAATAAATAGCAAGGGTAACACCCGGTTTCAGACGCCTATCTTCGGTTGATTCATTGCTGTCTGAGAAATGGAGGATAGCCACTTCCGGGTAAATTTGATCACATGACATGGAAGGGAAATAACTCTATCAAACTCTTACAATCAAGCAATCTTTTTAGCGGACGATATCTTTTTCAATTGGAACAGTTGTTTCAGATATTTATTTATATGTAGTTTTCCGTTTTAAAAAATGAACGTGAGCACTACTTTTAATTTAATATTTGACACTCACTATTGTGAAAAATAAAAGTTTTATACTGAACAGGTTACTGTACATGATATCCAGATTAGGCTTATAATATAAAGTAGCGCCACGAGTATGGAAATATAGAGTATAGATCTGAGACATTCTTCAGAAATGTTTCACACTACAAGTTGCGTCACAGGATGTTGAAGAAATATATCTTCATAACTAAATGTTTGATATTTTTTTACTTAAAATTTTACAACAAAGATGGCGGCGATACTAAATTTAGAACGACTCGCCAAAACTACATAAAATACAAGTTATATGTATACAGAAAACCCGTTACAATTTAGCGGAACCTTAGTCAACATGGCACTTACACCTTGTTGTCGCTATTACTTGTTCACATTTAGAATGAATAACGATTTAAACTCTTAGAACACACAACGTACATGCCGTACAATGCAGTCAAACATCAGCTGATTTTACGATCAGCTGGTCAGCCACAGTATTCGTAAACAACACCGGGTATTGATAACTAAAACCGTATTCTAGAATAACCATTACTAGTACATAAATGCAACATAGAGCATAAAAGATGCTCTCAAGTAATGAATTTACAGGATATAATTAACATTATTTAGCATCATAAAGCAGCTGTTGCCTCTGTCCCACGATTAAAAATCGCGCTAGCCATACTGCTCTTTATGTAAGCCTGTATTAAAATATTAGACTGTATGATTTCTAACTTGCAAACCAGCCATCCTACACGGTAGATTCCGTTTACGTCTCTTCCGGTTCCCATTAGTATAAGGCACCCTCTAAATCTTCTAATCATGAGTTTCACCTGATTACCCACGTCTCTCCTTAGTTTTGCGCCACACAAGTATCCGTAGCTATACCAATTACATTATAATAAACACTATAAAATAGCTTCGTGAGGTCACGATGCATCGACTTGCTGTTTTAACATGCCTTCGCTCCAGTCTTCTACTTTTGGTTGTGCAGTTCCTTCTTATATGCATAACAATCACGCTTAATATGTCCCATTTTGCGACAAAATAGCATTCCATCTGAGATTTCTTGTTTGTGTTGCTTGTCTTGTCGGCCTCCTTAGCTTGAAGCATCATGACCCTATCTACTATTGTTTCTATGTCTTCTTAGCTAACCTCTCTCTGTGGTCGCAAGCGGTTCTTTCTATGCCCAGCTTGGAATGCCTCAAACTGCAAAGCTATACGAGCAGCTTCATCTATAGATGTAACATGCGCTTGATGCACGGCCCATTCAAGCTCGGAGTCATTTAATGATTCTATAAAAGTGTCCAAAACTAACTGCTTCCTAATATCCCTTTGCGCTATCGGATAGGCCATGCGTACTAGCCTCTTGACATCTGTAACCAATTCAGGTATGGTTTCCTCCTTCTTGTGCAACATGTGGCGAAGCTGTGTCTTGTATAGTGCACTCAGGTTCTTAGGTTCAAACCTGTCGGTTAATGCCGATACCATGCAATTTGCCGTAGCTACGTCTCTCCGTGTAGTTCAGATCTAGTAATATACCTTGTGCCTCTCCTCGTAATGAAGTGGCTAACTCCATAGCCATTGACTGACTACTCCATCCATTCATTTCTGCTACCATCTCGAAATGAACCAGAAAATCTTGACAACTTGACTTCCCGTCATAGGTCGCTGGCTTCCTGGGCTTTGTCACACTATAAGTGTTTATTGTGTGGAATTCATGAGTTCCCCTTGACACACGAGTCAACGGTTCCTGTATATCTTGCCGATGAGCCAAATACTCATTTCCCGAACTCCGCATCCCTGAGTACTCTGTGTCCAGCGTGGAACCATAAATCACCTTACATGTGCTGGGATCACCATCCATTTCCCTGGATGTATGTGGATGTTTTTCATCTGTATAACCGGTGTTCGACATGCCCACATGTGAGTTACTCATATCAGATCTTCCCATCAATCCGGTACTGGCAAGATCCATCGGTCTCGGCCTCACCACCTCCGGCGTTTCACCATAGGTGTTTCCCGTGCTGCCCTTTATTTCAACCTATATTACCTTCAAAGCCCGTTGCAATTCTGATATCTGCTTGCGTAGCTCCGAGCTGGACCTCTCCAACTCTGTAAACACCATATCTCTCGTCTGCTATGGCAGGGATAACCCTAATCCACTGTCCTGTGTTGGAACTCGAAGCTGTACCTCCCCACTTGGGGACCCCAATATGCACTGCCTGGCCTGGGTGAGCTGCGTCAGATCTACTCTGGGTCGCTCATCTATACCGATGAGTGACGTCTCACTTGTGTCCGCCGTAGCCATAGCTTCTTCCAGTTGTGCCGTGTCCTTGAGTAATAACCTTCAAAAGTTAGGTATCCCACGTGCACCGCTGCCACCAATGTAACGCACAATCGCGTCACGTCCGGATTCTCCCGTCAATATAACGAGTCGTAGTCACAGACTACTACCCTTAAAGATCACGTAGGACACTATGTCAGCTGGTACCAAATACCAGGAATAGCTGGAGAGGTTCTGCACCCGGAAGCTTGTCAACACAGCCTTTATGACTAGAAAGGAACACAGTTATCTCCACTTTATAATAGCTGTCTCAGCTAGCAAAAGGTCAATATTTGGTAGAATGAGAGACTATGTATCTCAATAGTTTCTCATAATATAAACTCAATGCAAGAACAACCAGTAACTCCAATATAAAAGACAAGTGTTGATTATTGATAAAACAGTAATAAATAAACAAGTTATATTTATAGAATACTCTCACATTCTTATGAACACTCCATAACTATGATTACAGAATATACAACAGATCAATCCTAATTATTCCAACAATATATCCTTCTCATATATTTCTAAAGCTATGCATAACTTCCAATATTCTCGTTACCAAACAATCTAATAACAACTGATCTAGTTAATTCTAAAGGATGCCAATAATGGTTGGTGATGCCACCAATCCCCTCGTCTGTCCACACTTGGTCAACTATATCGGTGATTACACCGAATGTCCACAATACAAACACGTGTACAAACGCCACGCCCCCAGTGAATGTAAACAAACAGTGTAGTGATGACACAAACTGCCGACCGACTCTCTTAAAATCTGATATTATTCCAAATATACTGTAAATAGCATTGAATTAATATCCACAAGACTAGCCTTTTGCCTTATAAAATGTTTCCAAATAATAATAGAAAATAATTCTAAATATTGACCACGGCGACACAGAACCCTTGTGACCCGGAGCAGATTTAATGCAAAACTTATCTCCGGAGCGGAAATCCGCATTTTATATAGCCTTCGATCGTATCCCTCGCTCCGCCCCTTTTGCCATATATGGAGCATCGTATCCCAAATCGTATCCCTCGCTCCGCCCCTTTTACCATATATGGAGCATCGTATCCCATGAACGTATCCCCGGACCGAAGCACTCCGTTTCTCCAATACAATTCTTAGTAAAAGAGTACGCTGCCGCTATACAATATAGTTATAACAAATACATTCTTAATAAACCTTTAGTAAACCATCTTAATCAGAAACATCGTTTCAATACTTATAACCATAGATATAAACAATATCTAAATACATTTCAACTTATTTACATGCCGAAATCGACAAATAAATAAGTATGTCACTGGTTCACTCGCTCCGCCATTTCGGAGAGTTGACCGAGGGAACGAGATGAACTTTGCAAACCTTCGCCCAATACGGCGCTATTAAACCTTTACTGAAAGAAAGATTGGAACAGTTATGTTTCTGATAAGGTATTGTTATAATCTTAGCTAATTTTAATTTCTATGCAATATCTAAAACCTTACATTTTCTCTCCAGTGAATGTTCACTCTTAGCCTTGTTGTCGTCAATGACAACAAAGATGGCGGCGATACTAAATTTAGTACGACTCGCCAAAACTACATAAATACAAGTTTATACAGAAAACCCGTTACAATTTAGCGGAACCTTAGCCAACATGGCACTTACACCTTGTTGTCGCTATTACTTGTTCACATTTAGAATGAATAACGATTTAAACTCTTAGAACACACAACGTACATGTCGTACAATGCAGTCAAACATCAGCTGATTTTACGATCAGCTGATCAGCCACAGTACTCGTAAACAACACCGGGTATTAGATAACTAAAACCGGATTCTAGAATAACCATTACTAGTACATAAATGCAACATAGAGCATAAAAGATGCTCTCAATATATTTATGTAATGAATTCACAGGATATAATTAACATTATTTAGCATTTTACTGATAGTCTAATAAAAGGAAGCAACAACATTATAACAATAATGGCTTTAATGAATACCACTTCCAGAGTACATCTATTAACTGTACCAGACCTGTATTTATCAATTGAAAATTGAGAATACAACAAAAATGAGTGTTGCAAATGTCATGAGATATATAGGTCTAACCGGGAAGGTAAACATAGAACAAACATTAAAAAAAAAAAAAAGTGTTTTAAGCATGAAGCAGGCACAACACACCATGGTAATACTACCGGGAGGGTGGGAGTGGGCAAAAAATAATCAGCCTTTAGCGTGGCTGTTGAAGCACATGTCAATTGAAAACGAGGCGCGGTAAAACATTGCGGAAGAGGTAAACAAAAGAGGTTCATAGCGTTGATACGTTTGCTCCTATCAGTTTCAATATAGCGTTTATAGCAATCACTAGACCATAAACCTAGAAGTTGGATATCGTCATCTGCGACACCACACGAACTAGCCCAAGTAGCAGCCCCCGCCTCAGAGAGTGACCCCCATAGGAAGCGGCGTAGTACCCTAGTTGAGAGAGAACCAAGCGGAAGGCCTTAAGGAAACCAGAGTAGGATAAGCACTTCCCAGAGGACAAGAGGAACAGAGGTTGGGTTAAATCTGGTCGTACTAAAAGCTGCTAAAGTGGGGCACATGGGCAAAGGGGGTGACCTTGCTGTAAACGGGGAAGAACAATTTCAAGAGGAACAGCTCTGAATTGCATGGTCTTTACAACATTTAAAGACAATAACATACCCCATGGGTGAGACAACAAATTCAGACACTGAACATGACGGGATGGGTCAAATACACCTTTAAGGATGTATTCTTCTGAGGTTTCAGTCCCGTTGAAGTCTCGTTTCAACATATATCAAAGAAGTTTTGAGATTTTCAAATACAATTTATCAGTATCTGTCGCAAGTTGCCAGATGCAAATTTTGTCAAAAAATTACATTTCTATTTTTAGGAGATTTTTTTATACGGGGATTTTAAGAAATGGCCCATTTGGCGGCCATTTTGAAATTGTGTCTTTTTTCGCTTCAAGTAGAGCCACAGTTTTACCATTTTTTACTGAAATTGCTTTTACTTAAATCATCCCTGCCCCAGCATTTTTAGCTGTATTGAGCTATTTTTTGCTGCAAATTGTTATTAAGTTCGTAGTAATTAAAATATTGAGCATTAATATGTGTATTGATACACTTTTGTGACTTTATTTTTACATTTAATGGTAATTTGGGCACTTTTATTTTTTACTCTAAAATACTGAAAAATAACAAAAATTCAAATGGAGCGAAAAAGTAAGCACACGGACCCCCAATATTTCTTCCTGATTTAGAAAGAACAGCCGTTTTCCTATTGATATGCAAAATAATAACAAAAGTTTAATACCAGAACTTTTTCTATAAAGGGTTAAATTTGACAAAAATGGCTGAAAATGGTGCATTTTGTAGCTCAAAATTAAGGGGTAGGGGTAGCATATGTTGTTATTCTGAGAAAAAATATTAGTCTAATTGATGAAATCTGGTATATTTAAAAAAAAAACTACCAGAAAATGAATTCTACAAACATTCATACATATCAAACACCTCATTAGGAAATTATGGCTATAATCTCTATCTCATATGGTCAAAACGGCAAAATTCCCATAAAATCCAATATTTTGTCAACTAGGTGTCTATGAGGGACAAAAGCTCAAAAACGAGCACACGGACATATTCTTATATTCTTACATTTTCTTATATGGTATGAGCTCCTTTTTCAAAAAATCTATATGAGAGAAAAAGTTTAATACAAGAAAATTTTGACTTCTCAGAGGTGTACATCCTTAACTAAGAAATTATTAGGTCTCAAAAAACCAAAGAAACCAACAAGACAGGCTGCCCAAAAAACACAGTTGTCTTTACAAGTAAAATCTAAAATATCGTGAATCTCTAACTACAAACGGGGAGTTACTGAGGACTTACAGGATTGTGCTGTGCCAATTTCTCTCTTAACACCCGTTAAGACATGTTTTACATGCCAGGTTGTAGTAGAATCGGGTAGATTTTCAGACTTGTGCAAGACTGATATAATATTTAAGTAAGATTTTATACTGCTAAATTTGAATTTTTTCACATCAACCAAATAGGCGACATACATTTCTACAGTCTCTATATCTGCCGGAACACTAGCTAACTTATGGGCCTTACAAAAACTCAAAAAAAGTCTGTAGATGAGTTTTATAAGTCTCTGATGTGGAACTAGCCCACCCCTACTTTTTCAGTCGTTTCACACCGTGTTTGAGTCTCTCTGTCTGGGGATCCGCGTAATCCCCACCTATAACATAGAAAAGAAAGGGAAACATGCTTTAACAGCTCATCGGCAGTAAAGTCAATAAGGTTATAACTAGTCACAACACTTTACAAACGAGAAAGCTGACCTTGCTCATGAAGGCGAGAAGCACTATCTGCGATAGTATTAAATCGTCCATTTATGAATTTTGCTTTGATTTTGAAATAATAATATGCAGATATCAAAAATAACAATCTTAAACAAATTTAAGTACACTATTCTTAGAGGACCCTTTGTTGATAATGCTCATGGTGGTCATATTGTCCGTTGACACAATCACAGTTTTATTACACCACCAAGGGGCCCAACGTAAAGCTGATAATACGACAGCCATTGTTTCTTTAATATTAATATGTTCAGAGGACATCACTGGCAGGTCTAATTCCCAATTGACATAAAAGTAATCACCATTAAAGTACCCTGCGCATCCTTTATCACACGCGTCTGTCTGTAGGCCGGTTACAGGTGTTGACTCTATAAAGCGGACACAGTCATTAAAAGTTGACATAAACGTTATTCACCAGTTTAAGTCGGAGAAAAACTCATTATTAAGTTTAACTTTTGCATTAGAACTTTTATATTCACTTGGAATCAAATTTAGCATACGTCTGAGAAAGGCGCGGCCTCCCTTTATCACTGAACATGCCCAACTGAGCTTTCCACATAAAGATTCTAGTTGTTTGACACTTGCACGCTTTTTTCCAACAAACGTATATAGTAAGTTTTGAAATTCGGTCATTTTTTTCCTGCGGTAAACTCAATGTAGTTCCGTCGTGTTGATTAAGACTCCGAGGAAGATAAGCTGCTGACTAGGACCCTCGACTTTGTTCCACGATATATTGAAGCCCAATTTTCTCAGAGTTGAGATGAGTAATCGAAGACCTCTACTGCATTGTTCAAAAGTGATTTCGATAATCAGAAAATCGTCTAAATATGCGATAACTGTCACATTAAAATGAACTTTCATAATATGACACACAGACGAACTCAGCTTTTGAAAGATTTTTGGGCTTTTGGCATGCCCAAAAGGTAATTTTGTGTCATACATATATGATGGTGATGTTTCTCCCTTAAACGTCTACTTTAAGCCTGTGAGAGTATAATCTGAAGGATGAATTTTTACTGAGCGGTAGGCACTTTTTAAATCCACTTTTGCCAAGAAATCACCTGGTTTAATGATAGAAATAGCACTTTTTAAATCAATATAAGAACAATCTGTATCCGAGGTATAAGAATTTAAGCATGCATATATAGGCCGACTAGCATCATGAATTAAGCGAACATCCCCGTTAGCTTTAGGGACAGCTCCAAGCGAACTAATTATTGTCGGTTTTGTATCTGTTATTACGTAGTTTTTTAGCGATAACTCTGTGAGTATCTGATCTTCAACTTTTTCATTATATAAAGCAGCTGAGGCATAATTGTCTCTTACGACTTCTTGGTATGGACCAAATTTTGAAGTAAGCTTAAATCCATCACGTATACCAACTAAAAGTTCCTCCCTATCCTCACAGTCATTGGGGAGAAGTTCTTCCCACGCCCCATGTTTTAAACAGTTTGTACAGTCTACTGCTGAGCTGGCCCGTTTTGGGGGGGTCCCTATGACAGTGGGGTAAGATTTGGAAGTGTCTTTTGAGTGGTTAACGGCCGAATGAACACTTGAAAGGCAAATGGCACAATTATGTGCCATCCTACATGTCGGTCGCGTACACATGTTACTGTTGAAGCTACGATAGATTTCTTTCCCGTTAGGCAGGAAGGGACCCTTCATACGTCGATCCGGTGCACTGTTGTGATATGGGGTTTGAATGCCAGCCTCTTGAAATGCCCTAGACGTGGCATTAGAGGATTTATGAACTAGGTTGAATTCTCGTAGATCTTGTCTGTATCCCCCACTCAAAATGCTCCCTGGCTTGTTGTTCTCGATATTCCTTATCATAAAGGAGCACGGAAAACCAAACATACTTGGACGCGAGCCGGAAAATGTCAGCTGTATACTTTAAGTATGGCGCAGAATTGGGGAGATTGCCTGATTTTGTTAGGGCATTCATGATTTGGATGTTCGCGAACCCCCATTGTTCTAGTGTCACTTTTTCCAAAGTACGAGTTTTACCTATTCTCACCTCCATATTTTTGCCTAGATTCACAGTGTCATATTGGGGAATAGGGTCCTGCCAGATATGGTCTACGATTTTTAAACATTTTCGCTGTTCGTTGTTATTGTTCAAATTGTTCAATATCAACTCACCGACACTGGCAACGGCTCCACTCTCGTGACCTTGACCGTGATCCCTAGAATTGTCTGGTGTCACGTAATCTTTTGCGAGTTCGGTTCGTATTTTTTCCTTTTCTTCATTAATTTTTCTTCGTATCATAATTTTTTCTCTGTCAATTTTTATCCTTTTCAGTTCGCTTTGCAGTTGTTGTAGCTCTTCGTCGTCATGATCGTCCACGTGGTCGCCATCACTCCCCGGCATGGGTCCATGTTCTGGCATCGTCAAAGATTCATGGAAAACGTCTTCCGAGTATCACTTTCGCGGGATTCTTCTTCGTTTTGAAGGGCGTCGATAAACCCTTTTAGTCTTGCTCCCGCTCCTGTTCGCTTGGGACGAGCCCCGCCGTTACCTTCAGTCATATTTCAGCAAAAATCATCAGCAAAAAATAATTAGCCTTTAGCGTGGCTGTGAAGGAGGCGCGGTAAAACATTGCGGAAGTACATCAATTTTACAAGCACTAAAAATACAGAATGCGGGAAAATTGCGAAACGACAATACTAAAATTATATTTACATGTAAATAACACCATAAAACAGCTGTTGCCTAACGTTAGTCAACTTCTTCTTTGGAAATTTAGTAAAAAACCCATTCGAAATGCAAGAAACTAGGTGCTGTCTCATACAATCTATATCGAATTCCAAATCGTCATTACCTTTAAAGCCACTGAAACAAACCTACTAAGTTAGCTATTGCAAAAACCCCACAGTCAACCCCGTTTGTCTGTTGTTGTACACTTGGTAAAATTGCCTGTAACGTTTTCCTATTTTTCCCATAAGTAGATGTTAACCGAATTTCTAATGATACTGACAAATGATCCTTCTGCCTAGTTATACCTATCAAGCTATCAAGTATATATATACATCACTACCATCTTCCTCTTGAACTGACACTACCCATTGGTCCTCACCTGTATTACGGATCTGTGCTGCTGATGCTGAAGTTTGTTTTAATCTTAACGCATAATCCCAATTACCATTTTTCAAATCTGTTTTAAAATATTTTAAAAAGTATAATTATACATGTATGTTACACATGAATAAAAAATATATACATAATTGGTAATGTATTATTTATTTAATACATATGCATATATGTAATTCATATCTAAATATGTTGTTATATATGCATATAGCTAGCTCAGTGTATAAGGTCAATAGAGTTGTCTACCCTTAGCACGGGCGCGGGCTCGGGTAAACAAATGAGATCGATGAGGCCCGTGCTAGTAGACACGGTTACAAAAAAGACAGAATTTGTTATGAAAAGATTTGTATATATTGTTATAGTAGAAAATCTAGTTACTAGTTATAAGTAAATCTAAAAGAGTAATTTCGGAAAGAAAATATATGGGCTCCTTGTAGAACTGCGTCCCTGTCGTAGATCTAGAACCCGGTAACATTAATAGCTAAATGTATGTTCTACTCTCACTAAAATCTCGGGAGTATAGACCTCGAGTTGTCTACCCAATTAGCGCGGGCGCGGGCTCGGGTAAACAAATGAGATCGGCGAGGCCCGCGCTAGTAGACACGGTTACAAAAAAGTGAGAATTAGTTATGAAAAGAATAGTACTTTATATTATAATATACATATTTGTAATCAGCTGGGTTTACTTGTTGTTGAAATTATAACAATTATTACAATAAAAGCTTACTTTTGAAATAATCTGCATAAAACCTTGAAACCCAACGCTTTTGAAGCGCGGGGTAAATAAATTCGACTCGCCAACTGAAATCGTCGATTTTACAAAGTTTCGAATCATCTCAAATAACATAACTTACACGGAAAGATACAGATTAACACAAAGACTAATTGTGCAAAATATTATTTTAATGTATGCTGTCGTTAAGGAGAAAACTGAAAATAGCCAAAGCTCGGCGCGGGTCCCCGGCGCGGCCGCGGCACGGGATACAAGATTTAGCCACCACCATTTGGGACTGAACGGTGACCAAGATGGCTGACAGGCCACTATCTTGTATTTTGATAGTTGAAGTTTGTTACCGCTATTTCTCAGAAAGTACTGGAGCGATCTATCTCAAAATGTAGTATGCATGAAAAAGTTTCAAAAGCAGAGAAAAAATTCCTCTTTCCATTGTCAGACATACAAATGTAGATCATTCTTTGATGGGCGCCAAGATCCACCTGGGATCTCTTGTTTAATGTAGAAATTTAACACAAAAAAAAATGTTGTTGAAAATATAGTATTTGAAATGTTTGTCCCAAGTGTTATTGCCCCTCCTATTACTGGTGTGTTTTTGTATGGAACTGGTGTGTTTTGTATGGAACTGGTGTGTTTTTGTATGGACTAAACAGCTTTACTACATGTAGCTGTTATCTGAATAATTTCAAACGATCATTAATTACTGCAAAAAATTATATGTCTTAAATACAACAAGAAAATCAAAACACGGCTACGTAAAAATGGATGCGTATACATTTTGAGATGTCACTAATGTATACATTTTCTGTAAAAACTAAAGATATTGATAAGAAAAAAATAAATTGCGCCTGGATTGCATACTTAACACTCTTCAAATAGAAGCACATATGTCTGTGTGATTAAAGATTTTCAAAAGTCTTGAATTTCTGAAAAAAAACCCTCATAAAATGTCCCTTCTGTAACGATAACTTCTGTTATCTCTTCCATTTTAACAGGATGGAAAATTGTTTTCACAGAAGTGACAAATACATGCAGTTTACACGTGTACATTTGTCTACTTAATTGACAATATGCTTTAAATATAATAGTCCTCTTATGTTCCTAGTCCCAATCAAGTTGTGAGGAACAGGTAAGTGGTTATATTCAAAGAGATGATTTTACTATTTTGTAACAGGAGTGACATAACATGTAACAGCTAGAGTGCCACCGGGAAGACATGTACTATACTAAAGTCTAAGTACATTTATTTAACTGTCTAGGGTTCATCAACTTTTTTTTCTCATTTTTATTTATGTTCTAACAGCCATTTAATGAGGCATTACAATAACTGCAAATCTACATTCAACAGCGTTTCGTCTTATAAGAAGAGAGACATCTAACTAAGATAGTATAAGATGTAACAGGAGAGACAATGTGAATAATGGCTGAACAAATCATTGCTAAGAAACTTTCACGAACTTTATGTTTCTAGTTGACAATAACTTCAAGCCAATGTTCAAGTAGGATGCTCATTTTTGAAATAAGAGAGATATTCATTTTGTAACAGTAGTGACTTCGACTCAGATGATATAAGTGTAACAGGAGTGACAAGCAATGCTATGCTCGAACAGAATTATTGCTGTAGAAATGTTCAAGAATTTTTGCTTAAGTTAAAATATACTTTAAGGCAATGTGTAATGCAATAATCATAGAAATTACCAATTTCTGGTTGTAGTATAATCTATTCATATTGCAATATGAGAGAAATGCCAACATTTAAAAACAACAACATAATCCAGAAATATGTTTCTACATGGAAGGATGAATACGCTAAACTTTGATTTGAAGGGTAATGGGGAAAAAGGGACAAACTAATTAAGCTCTAGGCATTGGGGCAAATGAATCAGCTACAGTCATTAATACCTCCTTAATTATCACTATGATTATAACATATATGATTAAGTAAAATATTTTGAAATTAATTACATAAATGTTATATGATTTATTTAGTATTTATTCTCATATATATATAAACCAAGAAAAAAGTACGTTTCCACGTAGAGTTGAATGTATAAAAATAAAATAAAAAAATAAAAATAAAAATAAAAAATGACAGTTTTTTTTCCTTCTCTAATACACAGTCCTAAGATTTAGGTGAATTATCTTCCCTGATGAATGTGTATTCTGGTAATAACCCTTCACAAAACCAATATACTGTTTCCAGTTTTATAAAAGAATATTTTCGCATTTACATGTTTACTTTATGTTTTACCATCCTACCCATTTTATATATAAAAAAAAAAAACATTATTTGTTGCAGGAGTGACACATGATCATGCTCAAAATAATTAAACATATTGATCTTTGGTAATTGTTTAACAAATAAAACCTCAAATAGCTGCCATAATTTCATATTCATTTTTCAAGATTGTTAAAACTGAAAGTGAGACATTTGTGTAGAATGTCTCATCTAGGCACGGCCTAACTGTTATTTGCAAATTTTGAAATCGATTTTTTGTGGAGAGATTATTAAGTAGATGAGGAAAACAGTACATGAGTTACTGTTGCTATGAAATTGAAATTTGTATTTGCATATTTCATGTACATGTATATGCCATTACGGGTATGTATATTGATAGCCACGACACGCTTATATATAGAGAACAGACTTCCAATAACAAAATAATGACTTAAAATCGATAACTGGTGCCATATGCTTGATTAAGATGCGGAAAGGTCACACAGTCATGCAGGGAGTAAGGGAAAATTCGATGGGGGATAACAGTATTCAAAAAATAGATGTCCAAGTTTGTTTAAAATGTTGTTGATAAGCACAATATAGTGGCTGATTTCGGCTATGTCGCGATGTCGCTTTGGCGTCCCCGCCACGCGACAGAGCGACAATGCACCATGCGACAATGAAACAATGCTCTTTGCGACAGTTCGACAAAGTGCCATACGACAGCGCGACAATGCGCCAATTGAAAGAAAGACAATGTGCCATGCGATAGTATATAATGCACCAATGCAACAAGCGCAGAACGACAGTGCGACGGTGCACCATACGACAACGCGATGTTGTTATACCCCTATGAAATAGTTCCTATATAAACTCTATTAACAAAAATGCCAACAAATGTCGAGCGGTCCAATGTGCTGTTGGACCGGAGTGACGTCACAATGGGGCATAACAAAACAGTTATCGACTGGGTTTTCGGGCAGCAGATGATTTGTTGGACCCTCAAACAAATCGTCTGTTGCCCTCACCCCCAGTCAACAACTGCATATTGTTACCGATCGCCAGGTGTAATATAGCCACGCCTCGCTCTCACAAACGCACGTGTTTCTATTCAATGTCGGAGCAAACATCGTAGCACACACAATACAAAATGCAAAGTCACGTGCGGTTTGATTGACAGCTGGCGATCTGTCAATTGGTCGCATAGCACATTGTCACTATGTCGCGTGACGCATTATCGCAAGTTGTCGTTCTTCGCTTGACACATTGTCGCCATTCGCGTGACGCATGGTCGCCCTGTTGCTCTTCGCATGGCGAATTGTCACACTGTCGCCAAAATTAACCACCATAATAATAATTATCTAATTTTGAGTCGGATGAAGAGGGTAACAAGTTATATTTCGATGCTGTTTCGGTAAAAATATAAAGAAACAACTACATACGCTAAACTTTGATTTGAAGGGTAATGGGAAAAAAGGGACAAACTAATTAAGCTCTAGGCATTGGGGCAAATGAATCAGCTACAGTCATTAATATCTCCTTGATTATCACTATGATTATAACATATATGAGTAATTAAAATATTTTGAAATTAATTAAATAAATGTTATATGATTTATTTAGTATTTATTCTCATATATATATAAACCAAGATGAATGTGTATTCTGGTAATAACCCTTCACAAAACCAATATACTGTTTCCAGTTTTATAAAAGAATGTTTTCGCATTTACATGTTTACTTTATGTTTTACCATCCTACCCATTTTATAAAAAAAAACCCATTATTTGTTGCAGGAGTGACACATGATCATGCTCAAAGTTTTGAGTCGGAGGAAGAGGGTATCAAGTTATATTTCGATGCTGTTTCGGTAAAAATATAAAGAGTCAACTACATGTACAGTCATATTTGTCAAGATATTGATATATTTTAATAACTTGAAGACATAGGAGCGGTATCCTCCCGATGACAAGTCTATATGTGTTGGGTATAATGACATTGAGGACATTTTTAACAATTTCTTATCAGCAAATATATCAGCATCATTGAAATGCTAATGGAATGGGATTGACAATTCACACAAGACATAAATTGCTATTGCTTATAAATAATTTCTGATTTTCCAATAGAGATCATATTAAACATCGACAAACAAGGGTTAAAGGTTTATAATATATAGCACTGGGGATTTAAATATTGCAACACGTGGTCCATGGCCTTATGACTTGTAACTTAACCATGTATATACAAAAATATTTCTTTGTAAATAAAAGCAAAGTACTGCTATTATGTTTGATGTTTAAATGCAATTAGAAGGATGCATGATTTGCTTTTAAAATGAAAGAAGCACACCATTCCCGTTACGATGTTTCGAGCCTTCAGTGATGCCGTGAGAAACCATGAAGGCCAGGTGCTATATGTAGCATAACATTCACTTTGTTATCCGAGTGTTGGGTAATAACAGTATCTAATGTTAACAAAAATTGCAATATTTTAAGGTAAAAATGCCTTCGAACGGAAACATATTGCCAAGTATAACATACTATGTCATATATATTAATGTGATTTGTTAAGTATTTCTTCCCAGATATATGTCGTTACGCACCTTAAATTATTCACTCCAGATCCTTTGTTTTGAAAATCAATACAAGTGACAGTGATATAAGTCAGCTGCTTTTCACACGGGATGGGTTAGCTGTCTGGCTCAGAACGAAGGAGATTCCAGGGAATATTCTCAACATTAAAATCTTGCCATTATATTCTATTGATGAACACAACATAGATATATAAACTTTCGGACAATCGCTAGCGACTGTTTAATAAATAATTTGGAATAACATTATAAATATTTTGATTTTACCTGCTCAGCGCACAGATAACAATGGATCATACCTGGCTTGGTCGTTACTTTGTAACAACGCTGCTAGCTCATATGACAGGTAAGAAAACATTAATACTCATTGTCACCAACAAGTAAGAAAAATATGAAATTATTCTTTAATCACAGGAAAGTAATAGTACTCGTCTATCAAACGTAACACATAGTAATAAGTTTTACCTGTCACCCATATCATAAGACAAGCCTTGTACCCGTTATTCAATTATATGTATTGTACATGACACACTCAGAAAGTTACTCTGAATTAAGGAAAAAATCTCTCTTTCTTTAATTCTTTTTCTTTCTTTTCTCATGTGTAAACTATAGCTTCAATTTTTCAATGTTCAAATATACACGGCAAAGAATTTTTTGGCGTATAGTAATATCACCCAAATGAGTTAAATGATCATTTGTGATGACAGTTAGGATATTATTTTGTATTTGTAACAAAATTCCGTAGATGTTTGCTGTATATTTATTTATGTTAATATTAACAAGAACATAAAACGAACGTTCATATTCCGAACCGTTACATCTGAACAAATAGTCTTAAATAGCATAACTGTTTAAAACGACGTTGAGTTGAAAATATTCTTTATTGTCTAATATTGGCCAGTTAAAGATGTACTCATTTGAAAGTTAAATTTGTTTTGTAGTATCAAACCTTTTTTCTCATATAGATTTTTGGAAATACCATAAAAGAATATGGAAGAAAAAACACGCGTGCTACTAATGATGTGTTTGATATGTATGGATATTTGTAGAATTTATTTTCCAGTAGTCTTCGTTAAAATATACCAGTTATGATTGATACGACTCATATTTATTCTCAGCATAACAACATTTGCTACCCCAACTTCTTAATTTTGAGCTAAAAATACATCATTTACAGCCATTTTTGTCAAATTTAACCCTTTAAAAACTATTGTCAATAATTTGCAACTTGCAACAGATATTGATAAATTGTACTTTTTTTATCTATATCGAAACGAGACTTCAACGGGACTGAAACCTCAGAAGAATACATCCTTAACTGGCCAGTGTGTAAATGTGTAAATGATGAAACCATCCTCTGTCTGTTTTGAAGACAATAACACTTCTTAATTTGCAAGTCATCGGCAGCAGGCGAATGTTTCTTTCTGTTTTCCTACTCACCCTAGTTTCCTCCTTTTATTGTTTGTTATTTAAAGTTCAATTTAAGGTAGATATCTTGTAATCAGGATATTGCTAGGACTTGTTCTCGAAATCATTTCATAACAAACATTAAATGAAGACTAAAATAAGTATGAGCTTGTGTTTTGGCATATTTGGCCACGAGTTATGTTAGTTACTGCAAACCAACTTTCTTTCGCGTGGGATTTACTTTTTCCAAAATTCGCGATCCAAGTAAATTCGGGATCCAAGTAAATTCGCGAATTGATATTTACATTATTTATTTTTCTAAATTGATCAAAAAAAATTCATTTTCTTTTAAAATCCGCGATTGTCAATCTTTGCTAGTTTGTTTTGAAATGGAAATCGTGAACTTCAGTAGCCGCGAAAGAAAGTTTAGTCACCGTAAGAGGTTGTAACTTATCAAGCGGTGTTTTAAAGAAAGGTCGTGTCTAGCCAATAGTAATTTAAAGAGATTGCTTCTTGTCAGGGGTCATTTCAAATCGTTGCTTAATGTCAAAAGTTTAGTAAATGGTACGTTTAGCTAGCTTTTATAATATACCATAGACACTTTATACATTCTAATTTGCCTTCGATATTTTGTCAAGACTAGTTATCGAAGCGCTTATGGGATAAAACCGTTGCGGAGTTCAATACAAAGATCTCTGAAATGTTTGAAAAAAGTACAGACATGCTTATCTGTATAGACTTTACCATCCAAGAGACCATTTAACCAAGTGTGCTTTATTAATAGACCATATTGTGTTGCAGCTGGCCATTTGGCCCTGGAAAGTGTGCATATCTAGCAGGTCTTTACACAGAAATTATCTCTAATTTAGCTTTAATAAAAACCATTTATTCGGCATAAAACATTTCCCATCACCTATAAAACCATAGCGCACAAAATTATTTTTACTTGTTTTAAATTATTTACTCGAAACATTGCAGAAGTATTGACTAACAAAAAAATCAAAGAAAAATCCATTCTACGCCTACTAAACTTCTGATAAAATGTACATACTGATTATATAATTTACTTGGCAACTGGAAACATTAATATCTCTCGTGTATTAGAATTTATTATTTGTGAATAAAACTAACTTACACAAATCGAAAATGCATTAAATCAGGCCTAGAACCTACACGTATGTACTGGTCCGTGTTAATAAATCATGTCAGTTTCATGATAAGTAAGGATAATGACTATACAATGAAGTCTAAACCAGTATCTAACTTTGATGCTTTAGGTTATAATCATGCACTTGTACCATTTTACATCAATTAATATTGATTTCATCTATTATTCTCAGGAGGACATTGATTCAGGATGATAGTCTTATCAATGATATCGGTTCTTTATAGGATGATCATATTGTCATGTAAAGAAATAAAAATTTAAAAAAATAATCATTAATTTGCCCCATAGTCGCATATGTCGCATAGTCGGTCCTTAACGCGAGTCAAAATTTCCACGATTTAACTGGAAGAAAGAAGATCATTTCGCGAAATCATCCAGTGAGCAGAACCGGTTATACGGCAACTCTAACATAACACTTTGACAATTGATTACCTATAATTACTACCTTCATTACGATAATATTAGTAAGTCAACTGATGGATTTGTTTTTGTCTTCAAAATATTCAAGCAAAATAGTTTTGGATTGTAAATTTAGTTTTTAAATAATTGAACGCAAATCCATATCCAAGAACAGACACCATCATTTTATAATATACTATGCTGTTATTTCAGCAAAAAATAGATTTTGAACACACAAGCGCAGAAATGAATACAGGTAATCGCAATGATATATGTACTATAAACGAATTATGCAGGAAACTTCATTTTGCTAACTTGTAATTAATCTTACACTGCATCTATATATAGAAGAAACGCAAGAGACGAAAAAAAAAAACACCTAGACGACAAAACAAAAATGCCAATACATGTAGTATATTTTATTGGATGTTAATGACATAGTATTGTATAGGGAACTATATCATTGCGACAGGCTGTCGACTCAGTGATCAGCGAGAACCTTATAAACTAAACTGTTTACATAGGAACGACCTAGTGACACCATAGCTGGTTAAATATTTAATACATTTTATAACACGTGTCACACAGAGATCGATTGTGGCCTATAAATATTTCCCAATATAAATTTAATCCACAAGATGTAACAGTTATTTTGAGGGTGACGGTAGCATGTCAACATTTAAGTGACGTCATGATAATCACGTTTTGGGTGTTAGCTATGCCCTCATACAATTCACTTTGCCTTGGTTAGTTTTTATATTAGAAGCGGCAAGTGCATGTAAATATATTTATTCCACATACTGACCAATAACTACTGCCGGATAAACTTGCACTTTATCCGTCAAAACGAAATGCTTTATCCGTCAATACGAAATGCTTTATCCTTCAATACGATCACGTGAATTTGTTCCAAATCTGACAGAACATTTTCTAACTTGACCCATAACTTTAACCTTCTGGTGAATGAAACGTCAATCAGTCCCGCTGTAAAGTGACGTCACATTCACCGAAATGACGTCATTTTTACGATATTGAACATCTCGTATAGCGGCGGCGTCTTTTTCTAGGCTCATGGCAAAAATATATATTTTAAAGTAATTTTGTGATGGGTCATTATTATAATTTTTTAAAGAGTATTTTCATATTGTTTCAGTGATATTACACAAGTAAATAACTGGCAATTTGCTATAGTTTTTAATGTCATAATGGTTACAGGATAAACAGAATATACTGTTAGTATGCCCTATCTTACATGTAAGTTTTATTTTGGTGCTCGACACAAACAGCCGAGCGGCTTTTCTAAGTCTCGCACCAAAATAAATCTTTTATTTTAAGGTACTAACCATGTATTCTGAACTCAAAGGTAAATTGTTGAACCAACTTGGTCATCGAAACGCCATGAGACCATCGCCTGTCACCATGCGATCAATTATGGTTTCCAAGGATGCGCAAGCCGAGAAAGCAGGAATCGTACTACACAGCAATAGGAAAAATATCAAAAACAAAACAAATGTTCCCTCTTATAACACAGATAGTGCAAATAAGTTTGAAGTCTCTAAATTCTTGTACAATAAGCAACAATTGATTTTAGTAGTTGTTAAACATAATTGTAAATTTTAATTGTCAGCCTTGTTTACTTAATTATTCGGTTAATTATCTATTCAAATATTTTATAATCGATACCTTTTCTTTTTATCAGGGCTATGTGCTGGGAATGAGAACAGTCAACACAAGGAGGTGAGATTTACTCTATTTAAATGGAAATATCTCATCAGGGGAACACACTTGTTGGCATTATTTACTTTCAGAAGATGCGTTAGACTCACCAATATAAGACAGTTATATATTACAAACAATAGCCCCGTTGATCCGAAGAATAGCAAAACATTAATCGAATTGAAAAAAAAGCTTGAAAACTTTGTTATCAATCCTCAGTTTTTATTGACTGAAGAACGTTGTGAGAATGCTTGAACAATATTCTGGATTTGTTTGACATATTTCACTCTACTTGGTGAATAAATCGGATGCTCTATTGTAACACTGTGTATGTTTATTGATTTAAAAAATAATTACCGATGATTTCTCTGTTGTGTTTTAGGATATGAAGATTGGCCTGATAATAGGCTTTGTGGTTTTAGCTACGGTACTTATCCTAATGTGTGTACTATTCAAGCTGTGCTGTTCCGTGAAGAAAGCGCCGCCCGTGAAGAAGATGAACAGGATATTTGACAGAGATCAGGTACAGACGATGCATATGTGAGGCTGCCGGATTTACACATTTGTAAAGGAGATAATCGCAATTAGCTCTGTCTTGAAGGACCTCTTGAAAATGAGTTACTACAGGGTATGTTTTCCCGAGAGGTTTGGTGTTGAGAAGCCTACCATACCAGTACATTGTGTACGGGTGTTTTCCCATATTTATCAAAATGAAATTAATAACGTTGACAAAATATGTTAAATTTCAATTAACTATATCAAGTCGACATGGGAATACAATTGACAATCTTTAAGATGGCATTATCTTAACTAGTTTTAAGAACTATTTTAACACATTTTCATACCTTGGTACATCTGTATGCAATTTTCACAGAAAAAGTATAATTTACAAAAAAATACAATTTAAATATATAGATCCACACTTCATTTAGTTGCACGACATACTTACATAAGTTGCTATTTGACAAATTCATCGTGAGAATTATGCACCCAAAAACCTATATATAACTGTATTCAATCTTTACATAAACTGTATCATGTTATCAAAACAAAGGTACCTTTTTGTGTAAACATGGATAATATCATTTACTTTGATTTGGCGATTACACTATACTTCATTTTCTGTTTTAAATTGGTGCTAATGATGGAATCAATTCTTGTCTTACCCTTGTAGATATAATTGCGAAGGATTGTATTCTCGATTTGTTGACATGAAGGAGAAAATAACATATTTACAGTAAATAAATTATCAGCTTAGCTTATTTCCAGTTGTGATCCACCTCTTCTTTTTCGATGTAATGGTCCTCTGATGTCATTAGAGCAACAGTGTTTCGTACCATCAGAACTGAATAAGTTTATGTCCTTTCTGTTGTCTGTTGACCCCCTCTTCAAATGATGCCCTTGCGACTGCTTTTCAGCATCCTTTGCAATTTCGAAATGTGGTCATCAACTTGATGTTTTAGTCTTGGAGGACTTCTTTGACCTTGAAACACTACCCACGTTTGAATTCCTTAACCCGAATTTACCCTAAGCACAAGATGGAGTCGTGTATATCCTTGTCTATTTTTACCTTTTAAACACCAGTACTAAATTATGAACGGTACTCCACTTTAGATCGAATGCCTGTTTTTGCATCCTTATCAAATAATATCCGAATATAGAACATGTATTAATTCAAGTCATGAAAATCGTAACCGCCTTGGTCAATTGTGTTGAAACAGCCCTGCTATCGTCTTAGTGACGGTATTTTGTGTAGTTGTGTAGGGTGATATTGAAAGGAAAATTATCACACTTTCCAACGATAGTAAACATTTTGTAAAGACTTGCTAGAAATGTGATTTTATTTTTACTCTTCGGAGTCTCAAGCAAGAGTTTGTCTCTTTTTGTACATCGTATATAATAGGTAGTTCATTTAGTTGACTTTCCAACCAACATATTTTAAACGTATTTATTTTGACGCAATCAAATTTAAATTGGTTTTGAAGTTAGCGCAGTGATTCATTAATGATTTTGTAGTAATTGCTACATTACAGACATACAGAAATTGCAGTATTGTAAAGAAAATGTTAAAACATATACGTTTTTTATCGTTGGAAACCCACGGGTCATTGATCTAATATTTGTATTACTCGTGTGTTACCGACGAGGAATCATGCTAGGTGTCCGAAATGTTTTGTTTTTAAATGTATTTGTCAGTATTTGTGATGAAATTATTATTGTGTAAATGTATATTTTTCTGTTTTGGAATTCGTCCTGTAAAGATATGTTGTTTGTCTCTTTTTTAACTATTCCGCTATTTCTGACCATAATAACCGCAGGTTCAAAATTCTGACTGATCGCCTGTTTATTATGGTCAGCTACTTTCTGTTCCTTAAAAGCCGGGGAAGGTAGTATAAACATGGAGAGTGGGAGTTCTATAAGTTCATTTGTGGTTAAAATGTATTTACAGTAAAAAGAAAACGTTTGACATTCATTTTATAAATACGCATCACATTCAACAGCAGTAGGTAGCCGACAATAAACAGTCGGTCGGTTAGAATGTTGAACCTGCGATTATGTTTTAAGCGGATTATTTTTGAGCATGTCACTATGTTAATAAAAGACTATATTGAAAGTGAAAGACAGTCACAGTAAATGTATGTTTTGGATTTTATTTTGGGTAATAAAATTTGATAGAACATTCACCTCAGTGTTGTTATCTCTCTAAAATATCAGCATAGACATTTTTTTGTTAATTTCAGTAAGCAGTAGACATTGCTGTAGGATTGACGTCCCAGAATTTATCGTTCAACTTGACTTGTGGTTATTCATTCGAATAAAAAGCTTAACAAACCAATCATCCAATCAAATGTACAAGTCATAAAAGAATGAAACAGTTGTGTGGTTAAATCAGGTCGTATTGCTGCATTTATACCTTGGTGGCCTTTCATAGAGCAAGAAAAAATTTAAATTAGAATTACCAAAGGAAATCAATACAGAATTTTTTCCCTTTAACATCTATATTGGTTTCCTATGGGGAACTGTATGTCTAACTGCTGTTAAGGTAAAGAGTATTTGTGGATCTAGGTTCTAGGTTATTTACCAAAAGCAAAAGCATTGTGAATAGAATGCAAATATCTTGAAATGGAATTTGTCAAAATAAACCTCCGGTTTCATCATTGTCAATGTGTCCACTAATATGGCGCAGATGTAATGAGAAACTACAAGCTAATTTATTCGTGTTAAATGACCTTTCTGCAATGGCAATTAACCAAAATGAGTTTTATATATCATTCCTTCGAGTTTCCAGAATTCTCTTTTTTTTTGTATTTTTAATGCTACTTTAAAAATTAAAATTAATGTCATTTTGAGTCGAAACGCGTTGATTGATTATCTATCTTTAAGATATGTTTTAAAAATGTCTAGCAACTTATCAGTATGATCGATTGTCACTAAAGGGCATTGCATATTATACAAGTCTGATGTGTCGGCTGTCTCTAAAATAACAAAACGAAACGTGACTTCTATAGATCTTTATGTCACATGAGTATTTGCATGTCTTATTCCATCTCAGAAAGTTACCATGGTAACTATGTTCGATAACCATGTACAGGCACCATTGGAACAGAAAAAAACCATAGACTCATTGGATTCATACACCTTTTTCAGACACCAAATCGAGTACGGGGTGCGTTAATATTAATATACTATATATATAGTTGGGGAATCGATATCAACCATAATGCAACTAAAAGCTTTTGAGATGTCGAGGTTTTGATAGGGCGTAAAGAAAACAGCCTAATGGCTATAAATAATTCATTATTGTTTATATTTTTAAAATTATAAGTTTGAACTTTGAATGCATCATGCGCATTTACAAAGACACGGGATTTAATGAGCCGGTAAAATTCTATCTCTTACTCTCAAATTTGAATAACTGTTATATATTCATGAACGCTAAAAGCATCAAAACGCATACACCAGAAGGCGTTCTGCTCTATGGAATACACTATAGCAACGTAAACATAGTCTATCTGTACGAATTACGATACATGTATATGAATACATCGATTATCATTTTATTCATATTTGGATGAAAGAACATAATTCTGATATATAACCTTGTTTTTTTATTTTAAAATAACATTTCTCCAAATATGTGTTTTGTTTTCTATCGAACTAGTTCGTTGAAAAGATCAGCGCAGTTCATATACATCATAGAAACTCGAAAAGGCAGTCTTACCCTGATAGAGTATTACACACTTTTACTGAGCTCTTTATGCTTCCAGACACCAAACAGCACAACTCTTAACCTTGACTTTGACATATTTTGTATATTTGTCTCCAAAATAATGTTTAAATATGTTAACTTTCCTGTAAATATTTTATCCCTTATTCATCTTATGGTTTTTCAGCAAGTATTTTATATCTTTATGATTTAAACCAAACAGCACTTTAACTAAGGTCCAATGATTGATTTTTACTGTTTTACACATGTTGATTCAGTGATCAATGCAGCGCTGCACACATTTTATATTCAAACACATTGAAATTATTTTAATATTTTAGCTTATAAAATCATACGTGATAGGAATGGAAGTTATGAAACACGACGGAAGACATTTTTAGGGGGGGGGGGGCGGTAATATATTATTCTCATAGTGAACGAGGTTGTTTCATTTTCAATAAAACATGTTTTTATATTTCTTTACTTATAAACTGTACTTACTTGCTATCATAGGGCTGTACCTCTGACTGACTGCACAATGAAAGGGAAAATAACACTAATGAACTGTACTCTTATTGTACCTAAAATAATTTCATCTCAAACTGCTGCAATTTTCTATGCTAGCATTTACAGACTAGGTGGGAAAATATGAATGACAAAATAATTAATGACAACTAGATCAATTTATCGCCGGATATTTATTTCACAGTGTTTCCATAATACGGAAACACTGGCTCATACCCATTGATATAAGTATACTTATTACCTATAATGGTTTAAAAGGTCTAATAACTTCTATGGGGAAAAACATACAAAAGTTGTCGGGGCCATATTGGATGCATATGGGAATTATGGGTAAACATAAGCAAACACTATCGATATGATGCTTTGCATATTAACAAGCGGTTCAAACGCTCTTGTGATTCCGATGAACGTTATCTTTATCTGGTAGAAGCTCATTGTTATCGCTCTCATTTGCAAACGTTCAAGTGTTTTGGAAGAGACACAGACATTCGATTTCTTTTACTAGACTTATTTATTGATTATGTTCGTTTTGATAATACAAATATCGTTTTCATCGATCACAGATTATTTTAAATCCATTTTAACCATCGATTTTTTTCTTTCACGTTTTTTCAGTCTGTAAAAATATATTTTTGGGTAGTGTTCAAATAATACACTCTCTTACCAGTATACTTTTTTAGCTAATCACACACCGAAAACATATCTGTTAGGAAAATTTCTTTTTTCCTGAAATTGAGTTGGGGCGAAAGATAGAGTGTGAATACATGAATGAAAAATAAACAAAACGTTCCGTTGCGTTATTTCAATAAAATTCCCAATTTTCACATTGCATCTGGCTGTTGCCTTTAAAGCCTTAATTGTCCTTAGTCTTATTAATCATAATTTTATGTCAATAACTCTAGCGACTAAACTATTTTGGATTATGAAAGATTATGTTTTAAACAGAGGGTAGAACTTTGGATACAGCATGTTCAATGTCACAACTTCCTGAAATAAAAGCTTTAAAAATTCCAACTCATGCCGTCTACTTCTTTACCCAGTGAACATACAAAATCAATTATTTCAATTCTGAATCAGTGTATTTTGTTGATACAATTGAAATACTCTACAGAGGACGTTGACACACAGCCGAAGACATGATATTAACACTTATCATCAGTAAGCTTGTTAATAGCTTTTAAAATGATTTTCATATCGCTAATAAACAAGTAAGTGATACTTCTCAGGATGAAAATACGATAGAATTCCCAATGGTTTTTTTATGTCTTTTAGTTCTGTTCGAATTTCAGTTCAGTGAATTTCATGCAATTAAATATCTGGTGAATACTTTTGGTTTGGTTTAATAGGCCTGATGTCCTGTATTGACAATCCTAATAGCATTAAGCTATACATAACACCCCCTATCTGATGGCAGTGGTTGTCAAACATGGATTCCACTTTATTTCTATCGGTCATTACTCGACATGCCATGTGAAACGCCAGATAGCTCTGCGAATTATAGAGTGATTTAATCAAGTTCAACCGGGTACAATGTTATATTACTCTAAGCTACCATGTTTGAAAATCAATATGAAATGTAACTGAACAGCATACGGTATTCCCAAATGGATTCTGTTTATGCATATGTCAATATCGACATTAAATATAAATTATGAAATGCAAACCGCGTGATTCTGCATTGAAATCCGTAATTGTATTTTAATGGGAGTTAAGTCCCTTGCATCAAAATATGACCGCATTCAATTTGGTCATTTGAAGGAGGATCAAATTCTCGAGTAGATACGGAAATCTTGTCTATAAACCGCCAAAACAAAAAAACATGGCTGTTGAATGCCCTTTATCAGGACCAGAGCAATTCTAATGTTCAATGACGCTACCTTGCGTTATGTGATGCATCATACGTATTATAGTGAACCCATATACATGTACTCGTAGTTAGATAGTTGGTAGGACATTGTCTTCTTTGTCGAAAACCACATACAGTTCCATTAACTTGTGTATTAGCCTAACCATTAATCGAGTTACGAAGGATCAGACGAACGATTTGCTGGCCGTTTAATTTAAATACTTTGTTTTGTCATTTTACAACCGAACAGATGAGTCAATAAGATAACACATAGTTCAATGAAGGCATTGTTATATTTGTCTATTGCACTAATACACAGATGTGTAGGGTTACTACTCATTCACTCCTCAATAACACAGAAAATTACTACCATGTTATAATAGGGTTAAGCGGGAATATATGTTCCCAAGAATATGTTTGAACGCGATTACGATGAAAATGTAATTAAAATCCAATGAGGGTATGCATCAAAGATAGTGGAAGCTCTGGACACTTTACATGAAAAGTAGCTGTAAAAGTAATTTTCCATAACCGTTTGGAGTAGAATGGGGTTCATATCAATATCAATATTGTAGAATGAGGACAACATTTTGTGCTACTAAATAATGCGATATGTATGATAGGTTGTGCTGTGTAGATTGTTTTTTATTTCGGTATTTTAACAGATCTGGAACCATCTCAAAATAATTGTTATGTACGTACCGGAAACTGACCACCAAGCCAACTCAGGTGACACTATCTCAGTAACGTCTACATTTAAATTGATAGACAATATTGTGAGCCTCGGGTAGCCCTGTAACGTCAAACTAGATATCTATGTCAATGTTTTCTGGACAGACCTTAAACAATAACTGTTTGTAAAATGTGAGTAAACTTGGACAATAAAGAGACAGTATGTATTCGCAGGACATTGTGACATTTCGGTTGGAAACAATGAAAATGTTTTAACTGGAGAGAATGCGTTTCAAATTGTGTTGATTAGGATTTTGTACACGTAAAAAGGGATATAACGTGAAACAAACAGAACACAACCCATCGAACTAAAGTGTGATTCTGATTACTGAGTACTGTTCAGTACGGACCTATCTGGACCTGTTCTGGACCAAAGTTTATTCTTAATTACTTTGAAAAATTATAGTGTCGAACGATGACGTCATTAATTTTACACGTGTTTCTGATCACGTGTCTCCTTGGTACTGGCCAGTGTGGTCCTATACACAAGCCTGTTCCGGACCAAGGATTCATACTTAAAGCACTATCAGAGGACCAACAGAGACGGGCAGCGTTAATTAGTGGTGAATCATTTTTATCTCGAAAGAATAGATAATGATACAGTTTTATATGTTATCTAAGAGCTCATTTAATTTTCTATTTGTTTATTGTTCATACACCGATTACAGCATTCGGGATACACATTTCTTTTTTATAATTATTTTCAAAATCATTTTCATGACCTAATAACATGTAACAAACGAACATTTTCGTTTTAAAGCTGACAATTTGCCAATTAAAACATCGAGGAGAAGAAATATACATGTAAACATTTATTTAAAAATAATTTTCTTTCAAATGGTTTTTATACCAATAATTGATATTAGTTGATATATATGGATCATTTTAGTAATATGACCATGTTTTTTTCAAGTACTTTAACTTCTTGTATACCAACTAAGTCATGCTAATGACATACAATATCATATTTCAGATGATGGTAATGGAGATTACATAAAATGGAAAAAGCTCGAAGGAAGCTTTGGTGTTGAGTTTGCGTGGGGCAGTGCACGACCACATATCAAACGTGCCCTACGCTCCACACAGGGAGAACCATGGCCAACACCCCAAATCTTTACAACACGTGAAACCATGTTCATACTAAAACCTGATCATTTTAGAATTAACATTAATAAGTCTTTGGCCAATGACGTCATCATGGAAGCCATTGATAGATATAACAGGACAATGTTTGAGGATTCAATAGAAGTAACTGAGGAAAACTTTAGAAACGCGCCGAAATCTGAGGTCAATAAAGAAATGCGGTATGATAGAGATGAACTTGGATATATTAATGCCGAACATATCCGGAATCTCACGATCCAGGTTCGCAGGACATGTGACGTTACATCATCAGAACGATCTGTGTCCACCTGCGATCCTTATCCATCGTTGAATATGAGCGAATCTTGTAAGTACAACAGCATCGTTATCAGCAATGTTATGTTTCAATCATATTATCTTATTTCTATATTAAGACCATTTCTATTCCCATGCACCCCAACTAAAATGACACCATTCTCATTTTTCCCATTGAAAGCATTAATTTCTCCCGGTAAAACATGTATTTGTTTGACATTCACAACCTTCCATTTACTTGTTATATTGTTACGTTAATATTGACTATATCTAACAATGTTAAGTCGGACAACCCTCTGGATAATCCACTCGGAAATTTGTAGAAGGCAATTCAAACATTTATCCATCTAAGAATTTAGATATTGTTAACATTGTTATGTGTCCTTGTGTTACAGACAGTCTGATAGTAAACTATACAGGGATTGTGTTGAATGCGGAGGAAGAATGGGGCGTGGTCCGAGGCCTGGAGACACTCAGTCAGCTGGTCACTCACTACCGGGGTCAGGTATAATACTCAGTCAGCTGGTCACTCACTACCGGGGTCAGGTATTCCCAGTATAATATCTAATACTGGCTCGTCTATAGAGTCAAAATGTATGATGCAGTTTTTCAGTGCTATAGTTATCTTAAAGATGCTCCATCGCTGACGAATGATATTTCTTCTCAAAAACAGGAGCAGTTTAGGAGGAGTTTAGTTTTCTTCAGTTACTAAAGTTTCTTACTTTACACCATTACCACCATTGAAAAGTTTTAGCTTCTAATTTTACTTCAAGATAAAAATAATAGAAATAATTAATTGCGTCACGAAAAATATCCGTGGCACTGTCTCCTATATGGAATGAATTACTGATTGTACATGATTGAACACCAAGTATTGTTCAAATGATAAGTATCTTTTGACGCTTTGTCGGAAGTCGAACATCTTTATGAACATGTATATGTAAAAACGTCATTTACTTCAAACGTTTTCTATCTTTAAATAATTATTGACGGACATATCGGAACGCTTTTTCTTCCTTTTTCTTCTTCTAATTAGTTAATGTAACATCGTAAGTCACATTTTGCTACAGTTCTATATAAAGGAGACGACGATAGAAGATTTCCCCCGGTTCCCTCACAGAGGCATTCTGATAGACTCTGCTCGTCATTACCTAGAGAAGGATGTACTGTTTGATGTATTGGTAAGGGCGTTAGTATTGTCTTAGTTATATTCAAGAATCAAACTTTTTGTATTTCTGAGGAACATCTAGCAATGCTACTAAGTTACCAATTAAGCACATTTTTACAGGCAAATAAAATGAAGGGAAGGGAAATAGCTAGATGGGGAGCAACATTCCAAGTTTGACACGTGAGCAAAATATGGACCATAAAAATAACTTTAAAAACATCAGAGAATGAATTAATAGGAAATAAATTCAATAAATCTGTCTAGACATACTCACTCTAATTATATTGCGTTAATCTACAGGAAGGAATGGCAATGAACAAGATGAATGTTTTACATTGGCATATGACAGATGACCAGTCTTTCCCGTATAAAAGTGAAGTATTTCCAGAATTCAGTAAAAAGGTAAAATGGAATGTGTAACAAGGTGTAAAATATACATTAGATAAGTGGTATCTCTTAACTTGTTCAAGCAAGCAATACTTTTGCTGTACACTGGCATTATTTTTTATTCTTTTTGGTTTCCAATGCAAATAAATAGAATGATAGAAGTCTATAACATTTCATGCCACATAATTTTGAAAACATGTTTATATTGCGATAATTTTACTTTACAATTTTATCCTTCATAACATGCCATCTTTTTCAGGGAGCATACCATCCAAATATGGTCTACAGTCGTGATGACATCAATGACGTCATTGAGTACGCTCGTTTGCGAGGCATCCGCGTCATACCAGAGTTTGATGTTCCGGGTAAGCTATATACATCTGTTTTATCTAGGATATAGCAACATTGTTGCTTAGGTCTATTGTCTTATAAACAATAACATATTGTAAAGTGATTAAGCAAACAGACGATCTAACAGATTTACATAAACAAAGGCTGGGTCATTTCCATCGCACACGGACAATTGCGCCCAATATCAAAGCTCGCCAAATATTTTATGTTATCAGATCCTAATTACTTGCATAAGGTGTTGCACATCTACCAAGCCACATACAAACCTTAGTATTTCATTATTGTATTTTTTTTCATATTCTTTTATGTTTTAAAGGTCATACTTACTCATGGAGCCTTTCCTATCCTCAACTGCTAACCCAATGTTACTATAATAACAAACCTGTACCAGCATTCTTTGGACCTCTAGATCCCACCAACGAAAATGTATTCAAAGTCCTAAACAAACTCTTCAAAGAAGTGACCAATGTGTTCAAGGATCGATTTGTTCACCTCGGCGGAGACGAGGTTAATACCGAATGTTGGTAAGTAAGATGTAAATAAAAGAAACAACACTTTGGTATTGATTAAGTTTATTTCAAAGGCTAATAACACATGCTATGTTGATAATAGCGACATTTCGGAACTGATACGTTGGAAATTAGGATAATGCTGTGATTTTCTGTGTTTATGAAAATAATTGAGTATGTTAGTTAAGTCTTTGCTGCCTATAATACCAGAAACGAAATATTTAGATGCATAAACCGAATTATTATAATAAATAAAGCAATAAATTCACTATGAACAAGAAAATGGAGAGGGGGGTAAATAGATAGTAACTTGAATTTCTTATTGTAGAATATTTTGACGATAGAGACATTATTGAGAACGTCACATTTATGCTTGGTCATAACTACAATCGATTTTTTTCGTCGTCAAACTAACATGGTAATTGTTTTATTTTCACAACAGAAGTAACTTTCGTCATTATTTTACCTGTTGAAGGGCGTCCAATCCTGAAGTTGTTGAACTCTTTCGGAAATTATTCTCCAAAGATAACCTTCAGTCCGATGTTGGCAACGTTGGTAAAGCACGAAACACAACTCTAGCATCCATTGAGAACAACGTGTCAACAATGTTAAAAGATAAAACCAGGTAATAGTTATGGATTAATTGAAGATTTTAAAGTAAAAAGAAAAAAACAGTTTTTCATGTAAATTGCATTTTTAAAGAAGATTTATTTAAAACTCCTTTCATTCTTCAATTGAAGTCATTTCCATGTGTAACGATACGAACGTTTTCCCATTTCATTGACAATGACCCATTAACATAACCATTGTCCATAAAGGCCTTCACAGACAAACGAAATCATTTTAGACAAATATATTTTTTTCCGGTATCTCTAAAGCACCAGTCGTATTGTCCTAAATGTTTTACAATCTACCATTGTACCTATTGCGGTTTCCAGGGCGATGGGAAAGGGTGTCAATACCATCAAAATGGAAGAACTTCTCCCGTCCTACCTATGGCAGTACTTTAACAACAGGTAACTGTGACAATCAGACAAAAGATAAATAGATATTTCTTATTACATGTATTATTATAATATAAAATTAGAAAGGATATTTTAAGTTTTTAACTACATTATCATATTTCTTAATGTTACTGCTGTTGTTATTGCATTCGCTTCTGATGATGATGATGATAATGATGATGATGATGATGCTTGCTTGCAGATTAAAAGAGAAATTAGATGTGATAGCACGTGAGCGTAACGTCGGATTAGATGTGATAATGTGGCAGGATGGTCTCCAACAAGGTGTGAAGGTCAGTATAAGATTAAGGCGCTTATACAGCTTATACAGTTTTTATTTATCGGAAATATAGTTTGATTTAAGTATATGCCTGGGTAAATGTCTTAAGCACACACCTTAGAAAAAACCATTTAAATTATCGTATCAAGTGGCAGTGCATTAAGTAGATTATTGTATTCTAATGGCTCCTTTTTCTTTTTTATGATAGTGAATAATCGATAACTCAGTTATTTCCATATCCCTAGATTCCTAGAAACGATATAATGTGAGCTAGTAAACCTTTACGTTTGAAATGAATTAGTAATGTATTGTTTAAATAGGTACCAAAGGATACCATTATACAAATATGGAAGTCCAAAATCCACGAAATAGGAAGCATGATCAGGAAAGGTTACCGCGTCATCTTTTCAACCTGCTGGTACCTGGATCATGTCCGCGGATACGTTCATTGGCAGGACTTTTACAACTGTGAACCAAACGGTACGTTTTCCTCCTCATCCTCGACCCCTCCCCCTCCGTTGTTGATTACGATTAATTCCAAACGATTCCCCTGTATCTGAAAATCAAAATTGTCACTAAAGACCAGTTCTAAATGTTTTAGTTATTATGCAATTAAGCTTTCACATATACAAAGAAAATGGCCTATCATTTTTCCATTAATAGAAATTGAGGCCCAGGAAGGGGTTGAAATTCTAGGTGGCGAGGCTTGTCTATGGGGTGAATACATTAGTAGTGAGATGGTGATGAGTATGCTATGGTGAGTATTACCTGTAATGATAGACATTTATTTATGTATCATAGCATTTAGATGCTAGAGAATTGCATGTCTCTTCGTTGTATTCGGTTTCTTGAAATTCGCGAATTAAAAACACCAGCGAAATATCTTAAATTTCACTACTGTTATAAGTGCTAATACTATATATATACATGTATAGAAGAATCAGTGTTTACTTCGAAATTGAACATGACAATATGTTCCGTTGACGAAACCGCGAAATATGTACCCTGCAAATTTAAATCAATATAAAGTAATACATAAGCAGTCTTGACGGCAATCGATTTTCACAATTCAGTCTTTACATTTTTGAAAATGCGTTGAAAGACAGTTTGAAAGGTTTGGTACTTGCTTTAAATTCATTTCATATTAAATAACTTCATTTCAATTGTTTCATCGATGATTATTGTTGGTTTATCTGTCATTGTATTTTGTGCTTGATCACTATTTGGTCCATTTGCTTTTCATCTGTGTATATATTTGATAGGCCTCGTGGCTGTGCTGTATCTGAGAAGTTGTGGAGTAGCAGGAAGCCCAGACGCCTGCTGGACGTCTCCAGGAGGCTATCGGAACAGCGCTGTCGTATGCTCAGGTATGACAAACACTAGATCTTCACTAAAATTGACACTTTTTGTGTAAAAGACGTGAAAAGTATTTTTCATGAAAAAGCCATTCAAACTTACTTTATAACTCAAATTAAGCTCATATTACGACAATTATATTTTTCAAACATGTCATTGTTCAAAGTGTGTAACTTACATAAAGTTATTTTGAAATCAATGTATTTATTCATGCTTACAAATGGTGTAGAGATGGAGCTTTAATTGGGAATCTCTCTATTTAAAAAATTATACTTTCTCAATAATTATTATGTATATCATGTAGCATTTCCCCATATCAATCATGCTATATGATAGATATACGCTATGGTTGTTCCAGGCGAGGTCTCGACGTAGGATTTGCTAATGGTCCCGAGTACTGTGTAAGAGGGCTTTTTACCAGGCCTGACACGTCGTCATTACATGAGACTCCACTAGAAATCGTCCAAAATGAAATCGAAGGCTTTCTCGAAAGGCTAAGGAAATCGTCTAGTAACCCAAACGTGATATACGTTTCAGCTATTAGAGATTACACAGTAAGTGTTAAAGTTGTATGGTCTATAACTTTCGCTCTTTTGGTCATAGTGAAAACTGTTTAAGTGTTATACATATTTTACTCCGTCTGCCTGAGGTTTAATCTTTCTAATTTTACCACTTTTTATAAAGTTGCAGCACTGGAAGTATCTTTAATTATAAAAGTAAAAAATCTTTTTAACGTGTACACGTGAAAAATAGGCTCGAAAGATGCCGAATCATTCCGAACTCTTCCGAACATCGTCGCGACAATCTCGAAGTAAAACGAGAGTTGTGAAACCAAGAGAAAATATCAACAATTTTTCATTAACAAAATATGTGGTCGACCTCATCCGACTCTATCTACAAAGAAAATAATGCTCGCACATTACAATATTTGATACACACAACATTTTACGGTAATGTGTAAATTGGATGTTTCAAATACTCAATCTGTGGACATATGCTAGCATGATTTGCACATATAGGCCAGAAGGAAAACGGAAACAAACACATGTGTGCTTACGCTAGTTACCTGGCTCACCACGTGCAGGTCGTGTCGAACGTCAGTCACGTGATACGATTAGGAATCCGACAAAACCCCAAGTCACTGAACATGGCGGTGATTGAAGGCGCTTTATTCAAAACCAGGAATATATGATTCCTAGATTTCGGCTCTCTTATAGGCCGACATATGCTTTTGGGGAGCTCAATCATAAGTTACATATCGTTACAGTGAAATTAGCAGTAATACAACTTTAAGCAATGTATTGTTGATTTGGTTATTTCATGACGACTTTTGAGTAAAATAATAATAATAAATATATTTAAATATTTAAAAATCCAAAACTCTAACTGATGTTATAATCCCCAATGTTTCCTATTTGGGATTCATAATTGCACAAATGGATGGGCTGAGCACCTGATGTCCTAGGGTGACAAAAGTAAATTTGAGTATTATTCTGTAAACAACTTCTCTGATCCCTGATATGTTGAACTGATTTTGTTGTACAAATATATTTTTGTTTTCTTTGTTTCAGTCGGTCCATTTAGCGAGTCTTGCTTTTTCTGTGGTTGGAGTTCTTTCCATCACTTGTTTGATGTTATGTAGAAGAAAACGACGTTTTTAAGTTTAGTACAAACGCATACAAAATATCACATAGGTGTTCATGGATATATATGTTGGGTACACAGAAGGCTTCATTGTATTTATAAACCATACATTTGTGTAAAATAGTAAAATAAATATTATACAATACATGCCCTGGTTATGACTTGTTAATATTCTTATAAAATATCAAATGTATACTTGGTATCAATTAAAACTGGAGAGAGAGAGAGGGGGGGGGGGGGGGGGGGAGAGGGTTTTTTGTTCTCGAAAATCCAAACATCCAATGGATATATCTGAGCTCTATTTCAACTTAATAGTCTCTGGAATTGAAAAAAAGGAGTTTGAAAAAACGAAATATTTTCATACTGTTACAAACATGGTGTAATTGTGATGGTTGATGGAGCCCATTGTTGCTATTCCATATTGTAATCCAAGAAATAGAAAATATGTAACGGTACAAAAGTGATCGGTGAGAGTGAAAACTGTTAATAAATTCAACTGTATCATAACAGAAATGATGGAGTCAACGAAGTCAGGGTTTAAATAAAACACACGAAGTGTCATCGGATGAACTGATTGGGGGGTGCAAAGAACGTTCGATAATGACGTGCGCATTATACTATTGTATTTTTTGGATGAATGAAGTGAAATTAAAAAGGTAAATATTGGTAATAATTTTGAACAGCAAAGTTTATGCTTGTTAATAGTCTCTATGTATTGTTTAAATACGTTATTAAAATATATACGTAATTAAAACTTTCAACTGATATGAACGTGCGTGTGACGTCCCCTTAAATTTTGAAATTAAATTACCAATTTTTGTTCAATAGTAAGATGCATAAAATGCTTTTTAATTGAATAAAGCATTTTGTGACTTTTTTGTTGCATATCTTGATTCCTTAATATTAATATTACCGGAATCATTAAGGCATTCATACATGTATAACACATGTAGTAGTGTGTTATAGTGGTCATACACAACCAGATATGAGTGTGTTATAGTGGCCACACACAACCAGATATGAGTTTGTTATAGTGGCCACACATAACCAGATATGAGTGTGTTATAGTGGCCAAACACAACCAGATATGAGTGTGTTATAGTGGCCACACATAACCAGATATGAATGTGTTATAGTGGCCAAACATAACCAGATATGAGTGTGTTATAGTGGCCAAACACAACCAGATATGAGTGTGTTATAGTGGCCACATACAACCAGATATGAGTGTGTTATAGTGGCCAAACACAACCAGATATGAGTGTGTTATAGTGGCCAAACATAACCAGATATGAGTGTGTTATAGTGGCCAAACACAACCATATATGAGTGTGTTATAGTGGCCAAACACAACCAGATATGAGTGTGTTATAGTGGCCACACACAACCAGATATGAGTGTGTTATAGTGGCCACACACAGCCAGATATGAACGTGTTATAGTGGCAACACATAACCAGATCAGCAGCATATCGCATGTCAGAGTAGCAGGAATTTCCCATGTACTGATTAGACAAAGATCTAAATCTAAATTTATTACTTTACGGAAATGAAAACTTGGCTTTGGAAGTAAATTGTCATGTATTTGAACTTGTGCAATCATTTATAAAGTCCAGCAGAAGATTTTGAATTTTTTTGACATATAATTTCATAATATATAACATATCTTGTTATTATATACTCTGATAAATTCAATTATTATTTATACCTATTGTATGTATGTGACATCACCTGCAAATATTTCATGTTGATTGAAGAAGGCTTCTTAAGTTGAAATTACTTGTGTCTAATCCATTTGTACTTTCATGACAATAAAATATGTTTAAAATATATTTAAAGCCTCTAATTGATTATGGCGTAATTATCTTCATTGGAAAAAAACCAAATGAAGAACCTTTCATAAGGGATGTTAATGTATATTTTAGCAAAGTTTGGTGAAAGCATAATGGGACTTTAAAGTCAAGTCAAGTAGACAATGATAAATAGTGTAGTACTTTTCATCGGTCTGGTGACTATATCACATGGCAGTCTCGATATACCTAATTAATCTCCTATTGTAGGACAAAGTCTATTGTCTAACATAAATGATACGTAACATTCCAACGTTTAATAAGGAAACATATACATGTATGCGGATACCACACTTATATTGTAGTTCGATTTATAGAATGTTAAGATTTATATATTTTAAATTACTAACAATAAAAAATTCGTTAAGAAATAATATTAAAATAAAAACTTAAATAATTTAAGGTATATGAAGTTAAATTGAAAATTCATTACATATATTATCAGTCTGATCAGATATCGGATTTTGTCTGATCATACACGTTAAACCAACGCGAACTCAATGCGATACAATGACAATTACAAGAACACATGTTGCCAGTCATCTACTGAACTGTATGTCACTGAAGGTAGGATTCATAGTGAAGGCAGACAGGTAAGCAAAGATTACTATTATTCTATAATGCACTCTTGTTGTACTAAATCGTAAATACCAACACACAGATGAAATGTTCGTAATCAAAACGTTTAAATGTTTTTTTTGGTTTTACGATTTTCTATTCTTCTCTGTAACTTACAAAATATACACATTTTAATACAAAGAACACATAGTTATCTTCCCTTCCTATGCAATACTTTACCAAGAAAACACAACATAACAATTTTGGAGTATGTCATTTTCAATATTTGCACATTATGGTGATAATGATAAAATACAAGCAAATGTATGAATTGACTGATCGTTTGGTTTTACCGTAAAATACTAAATTGTGAATTCCATTTTTGTGAAAATTTCTCCCAGGAAATAAAAACCTCAAGAAAATCATTCTGGAGAGCGCACACTTAAAGAATCGAAATAAATTTATGGTAATTATTTATCACATTTCCTCAGGTAATGCAATTAGATGTGCCCCTCCTACTTCTGACGGTCATTATATACACTGTACAATGTCTGCCGTTAGATGATAACGATGAGGACGAACACTACACAGACAACGATAAGGTAGAAGGGACGTCAGACGTTAATGGTTTGTGTTTTATATGAAAGAACGAGCTTTACAAATTATTTTCAAAAGAAAAAAATCAATCATTGCATATCAAAAGGAAATAAATAAGATGTATATCATGCTTTCTATATGATTAATAAATTCTTATTTCCATGGATTTTAATCCCTTGTATGTTAACTATCAAAACATTACTTTTGTTTATATCAAGTAAATATATCGGTTAATTACATAGAGAATACATGGCCAGTGTCTTAAAATATAAGCTGTATTTTGGCGAAACTTAAAAAAGACAAAACTGTCGAGCCTTCGGCTTTTGTAAATTGTAATTAAAATTTTATTTCTTCTGTTTTTATCAATTTCATGTACATGTAGTTACACCAAGTCCAATCAAATTAGAGGACATCATCAACTGGCAAAGAGGACCTGATAGCTATGAAGTTGCCTTTGATGGTTTTCGACATCCAGTCACTATTCGCCGTTCCCTTCGATCCTCCGTAGCCGAGCCTTGGCCAATACCACGTGTCCACCATTCAACCAATCATCTGTACAGAATACATCCGCACAACTTCACCTATATTGTCAAGTCTCACTCGTGTGACGTCATAGATGACGCTATTCGTCGTTATAACAAAACAATATTTGAACATTCGACGGAGGTTACAGAGGAGAATTTTTCCAACGTTGTTAAGTCGAAAATAAAAGATGAAATGACTCGTGAAAAGCTTCTGTACTTTATTGACACGACTTCAGTTCCCTACGTACAGATAAAGATTAAAGAAAAGTGTACCAGCTACCCTAATGCATCATCAGATGAATCATGTAAGTATTTATCAGTGTTAGAGTCAAAACTTAATCATGCAATTCATATTTGTCATATCTTTGTATTTGATATGTGTGAATTAATGTGCTAAGAAGATGATTTAACGTTAAGAATTCGGAATAAATATAAACCCTAAATGGATACAAAATCAAATAAGTGCAGATGACATATTTCGTTAAATATTGTGATACAGATTTTTGCTGATTGCCTTCAGAAATCTTTAAGATCCCTTCTTTTTTATTTGTCACAGTTCCTTACGTTCGTTTCACTCCATCAGTACTGACAGTGTGAAATGAAGGGAAGTATCTCTGGTAGATCAGAATTAGCCTAAATAACATATTGGTCACATATACTGTTGTTCTGTATATACTGGATGTATGTCTTTGTGTTGTAGACCGACTGACCGTGGATCCCACTGGTATATCATTGGGAGCTAAAGAGGCTTGGGGAGTCATCAGAGGTCTTGAGACTCTGAGTCAACTTGTTGTCAACAATACTGGACATGTACTTATTTCTGTATCATTTTACAAATTTCTTTTCTAACATTTAATCCTGTATATTATAATTTAGTTGCGAAGGAAGAAAATGAAATTAAAGTAACATTCAACATTTTAAATTCTTTGATATACCATATCATTATGTTTTGTTACGAATACTGAACTGAAAATGACATTATCAAGCAGCATTCTTCTTGTGAAATAACTATAATGAAATGTATGATAATTGTTTTCCCTCAGTTTTACGTTCGTCAAGCCTCTATAAGAGACTCCCCACGGTTCCAGTATAGAGGGTTTCTGTTAGATACAGCAAGACATTACATCACAAAACCAGTCATACTGGACGTAATAGTAGGTACCGTCATCTAACGAAATACGGAATATCTGTAAATTGTACCCAAAACGAACATTGTTTGCCAACTGTACAAGGGCTAGTCATGGCTATATCTAGCCCCAGGATCATGAAACAGTCTTATACTTTGCTTAGCCAATCAAAACATCATCTGTGATTGGCTACGTGTAAAGTTAAGGCTGTTGTAGACTTAAGAATGTTTCATGATCTTGGGGCCTGCTGGTGTTTTATGTAGAATCCTTTACCATATCGATTTTTGTCTGTGGGTGTTCTTTCGTATATTTTGATCATACCAAGTTGTCTGACATGAAAAACATTACAAACAGCTTTTTAAGAAGTGTTCAGGATAAGTTTTATTCACTTTATCAATTTACAACTGCAAATCGTTTTGGGGGAAAGTCTCTAACCACATAATATTTTGCGTGGAAATTACACCTATATCAACCAGGATTTTGAAATTTGAATACACTGTACTTGGTATAAAAGATGTTAAAATGACCTTTTTCATTACTTTCCAGGAAGGTATGGCCCAGAACAAGCTGAATGTGTTACACTGGCATATCGTAGATGATCAGTCATTTCCCTACCAAAGTGACGCCTTTCCTGATCTCAGCAAAAAGGTGACGGTTATATATGATTTTCTTTACACAGATCCCGGATATGTGACAAAATGTTTTCATTTTTTATCTATGGTGATAATTATTTCAGGGTGCCTATCATTGGAGCATGGTGTACACTCGTACTGACGTTGCTGATATCATCGAATTCGCACGACTTCGAGGGATCCGAGTGATACCGGAGTTTGATACACCGGGTAAGTACCACTAAACACTCCTGCATTCGTATACATTAACATTGAATATCGTTGGATGTACATAAAATATTGATTTACAGAATGCATACAGTAAACAACTAAAAGAGTTAAAATGTCATTCTAGCATACCTTTTTTTATAAATATGCACGAATGAATGAGTTACCAAAAGCAGAGTGAGTAGATGAAAACCAGTTGTATCTGAAGTTTAATTCAAATGGGTGTATTAATGTCATTAATGTTACTCCATACAACTGGTAAGAAAAGTAATCCAATTAGAGTACTGTGATCAAATTAGAATACTGTAATCCAATTAGAGTAATGTAATCCAATTAGAGTACTGTAATCCAATTAGAGTACTGTGATCCAATTAGAGTACTGTAATCCAATTAGAGTACTGTAATTTCAATTAGAACACTGTTATCCAATTAGAGTACTGTGATCCAATTAGAGTACTGTAATCCAATTAGAGTACTGTAATCCAATAAGAATACTGTAATCCAATTAGAGTACTGTAATCCAATTAGAGTACTGTGATCCAATTAGAGTACTGTAATCCAATTAGAGTACTGTGATTCAATTAGAATACTGTAATCCAATTAGAGTACTGTAATCCAATTAGAGTACTGTAATCCAATTAGAGTACTGTAATTTCAATTAGAACACTGTAATCCAATTAGAGTACTGTAATCCAATTAGAGTACTGTAATCCAATTAGACAACTGTAATCCAATTAGAGTACTGTGATCCAATTAGAGTACTGTAATCCAATTAGAGTACTGTAATCCAATTAGAGTACTGTGATCAAATTAGAGTACTGTAATCCTATTAGAGTGCTGTAATCCAATTAGAGTACTGCGATACAATACGGGAGTTTCGAGATCCCAAAACTACGTGGGTAAAGTGCTATTTAGCCTTCCAGTGATTATGACGTCGTCATTTGACGTAATTTTTGTTACGTCATAAATACCAGAAGATGGGACTATTCGACGCTAAATAGTACTTTACCCACGTAGTTTTGGGATGTCGAAACCTCCGTGTTAGAGTACTGCAATCCAATTAGAGTAATGTAATCCAGAGTACTGTAATCCAATTAATTTTCGTGAGAGACCTCAAACAATTGGGTTTTGGTTATCAATGCCGGGTCATTTTCTGTCATTAGGCCATACGTATTCTTGGGGATTGTCTAACCCCGACCTACTGACTCAGTGCTACCCTGGTAATTCTGAGGCTGTACCTGGATACCTGGGCCCTATGGATCCATCCAATGAGCGTCTGTTCAGAGTCCTGGCTAAGTTCTTCAAGGAGGTGTTAATGTTGTTTAAAGACCCATACCTTCATCTCGGGAACGATGAGGTGTTTAAGGAATGCTGGTAGGTCACCATCTGTCACTCTGTGAATTTGTATTTAAAAAACAATATTGCTTTTCTGTAACCTACTCAGCCATTATTTTAATCATCTTTCCCCCATTAGTATGGCAAACAATTAAAACAAGTAATATTTCTGTTTTTAATTTTGTTACTTTTAGAATTCATTGATTTTTCCTGGCTCTCAAACATCTATTTGCATATTTACTACGCGTAAAGGTTTTTCTATTCCATTTCTATCGTAAAATTGTTTCACAAATATTACTCTCTTATTTGTGATCGGTTTAAATGGACCGATAGACGAACATACCAAATATTATTTTTCAATATTTCGGATTACATTTCAATATTTTTTCACATTTATTTCTCTTTAAGGGCGTCAAATCCCAGGGTTATAGAGCTATTTCGAAGACTTTACCTGGAAGAAGGAATTGAATCGATAAAAGCGGAACATACCGATGAAGAAAAGACATTGATAGATATAGATATAAGGTATATACTGAATCATTTGAAACACTACAGCATAAGCGTATCTTTTAGGAATAATTTCACGAACGCCAGTTCAATTGATGAAAGTTAGGGACCAAAACATGCATTAATCTCTCACCATTGTCAACCCTTCTTTTCCCGAACAATTTGTATCGACGGATACAATGTGTTATAACATACACGCCAGTGATAAATACTGCATTTCGTTACAGAATATTGAATAGAACTATGCGTATGATGGCAGATGATGAACAAGAGCGATTGTTACCGAAATATGTCTGGCGATACTTCGTCAAAAGGTAGGCTTTCAACGCTGTATTTAAAGAATCAGTTATTTTAGTCATTAGATCTGCGACCTTATCATAGGCATTACTCTTTGCGTATATATGGTAATGTTCAGTATCCGTTCAAACACGAAATAGATAATGCGTTACTCTATTTGTCTCCTTCTATGTGTTTCATTATTTTTTAAGAATATTAGATCGAGAGAATTGTGTAAGTATTTGCTATTTTTAATGTTGATGAAACGTTTGACATGCTTTGAGATGGAAACTCCTTAATACAGTCTTTTTATTGTTGGTCCATTTGAAGAATGCAAAATGAATTCGAAAAATTACAAAGTGTTCGAGACGACAAAATGGAGTTCATCATGTGGGAAGACGCACTTCATGAAGATATCGAGGTAGAGTATCTTCTTCAGTTAATTGGTTTATATTTATCTTTATGGCCAACAACTCTGTAAATCATGGATACAACCACACATAAATTAATAAAAACACACATTTCTTGTTGTCGCATTTTTAGTTGTTCATTGCTTCAAAAACTACCAGCAGAATAATACTTATTTCCATTTTTGGTTTATTAATTTTAATGTTGACTAGATCCCAAAGGATACAATCATCCAGGTATGGCGGACAGACACGTACCTGCGGCGCGTTCTGTTGGACGGGTACCGGGTGATTTACTCGTACTGTTGGTACCTAGACAGAATTGATCCTGGCGTCCACTGGCACAAGTTCTACCAGTGTGATCCTTACGGTATAAAACAAACAAGTTCTACCAGTGTGATCCTTACGGTATAAAACAAACAAGTTCTACCAGTGTGATCATTACCGTGTACAGTACAACAAACAAAACTGTAAATAGAATCAAATTGAATGTCCAATCTCGGCTTGAATGAATCAATTTGGTAACACAGAGCAAGTCTGACCTTTTCTAATTTGATACGTTTTCGGTTTTACTGCTTTCCTATTCTGTTCACGTGATATACATGTAGTTCGAAATTTAACAGTCTTACTTGAATGGATTTGTTCATCGATTACGAAACGTTCTGTGAATGGTGATACACGTCTTGATGCACTCTTGTAATTTTAAGAACGGTATGCAATAGTTGATAAGTATTTGTGTTACCTTTGAGATAAGTTTCCATTTCCAACAACTTGCTATAATTTTTTTTTTAAATTCTTTTTGTATAGATAATGGTCGTTATGCCCATGACAAAGCCATACTTGGAGGAGAAATATGTATGTGGGGAGAGTACATGTCAAGTGAGATGCTGATGAAGTGGCTTTGGTACGTTAACATTGTCTATCGCACGGCACAATTCTATCATACCCATAAATTTGCCTTCACATTTATACCATTTTTGATTAAAGTAAGCGCTTTTGATTTAGCATTGTAAAGGTGGGGACGTACAGAGGTTGATAGCAGTGCGTCTGCATGTCTCTTTGGTGTCGTTCGTGCAAGACAATGAACAACAGGAGAATCGTTTTACAGTTAGGGCGTCTCTGGTTATGGGTTGGTGATAAACATTGTACTCAAAATGATATTGAATGAATGGATCTCTAAGGTTTACAGTGAATAATTCAATAGCGCATCATACTATCTTTACACACCATTATACTAAACAAGTTAGTAGTTTGTCGGCTACATGATTTGATTAGAAGTATACACATGTATATTTTACAGTATGAAGAATAGAATCATTGCAAATCATAGACATTTCTGAGATATAGAGTTGTTGTTTTACTTCTTAAATAGGCCACGTGGGTCTGCTGCAGCAGAGCGTCTTTGGAGTAGGAGGGAGGACACGCTCGATTTGTTTAACGCCGCCCGACGGCTGGAAGAGCACAGATGTCGTATGCTCAGGTACAATGCCGATTATATTTACAAGACGTGAAGCTAATATCATAAATATCTTAACCATAACCGAAGAATCGCAAGAGGTATTGTAAGATACGAGCAAAATCTGAGACAAGAGAGTCCAATAAAGTACAACAAAATGCAAACTTGTTGTGCATAGGGAGAAATACATTACAGTCCTTTAGCGCTAGGGTTATATAGAAAATTCCTTTGTCTTTGATCTATAGGAGAGGCCTTGATCCTGGATTCGCTAATGGTCCCGAATTCTGTCTCAGGAAGAAGCCTAATAGACACAATTCACGACGAACAAGATACCATGTGGCTTTGTCAAGCAATCACAGCTCAGTACCACGTTATCCAATGAACAGCGCCGTACTAGCAGTACCTTGGACCACCGACACCGAGGTAAACCTTATTTAACTTTACTGAATAGTAAAAGCTTCTATGTATGTTTAATTTTATACTTCGGAAAGGACAAAGGACACTTTCCCACTAAAAACAAGAAATGTGACTACAGCATCAAAACTAAATTGAATTTAGGTAAAACACGATAAAAACTATACTTAAAGGGCCACTACCTTTCCGAAACGGCTTTTAATTTTAAAATAGGAATGTAAAACGAGATCAAGAATTTTATAGAGTTGCAGAAGTTATTAACTATACGTTTACTAGTACACTTATCATCACCTTCAGAACTGTTTAATTAGAATAAATAAAATGTTAATTTTCATAACGCGGGTCGTTTTATGTTTCCCGCCGTCGTCCTAAATGCCGCGCGGTAGTTGACTATCACTGCGCCAGACGGCAAAACAGCGAAATGAATCTCCACTGTTATCGTATATTAGACAGGAAATCTTGCATATGTTTGGTGTTGTAACCTCATCTTAAGCCATCGATATATATTTTCTTTTGTTATTAATGTTTTTAAGAAACCTTTAAATTTTCCTCCGGAAAGGTAGTGGGCCTTTAATACTAAGTGCAATCCCATGAAAATTACGTTTGCATACAAATCTTTGAACCAGCAAAGGCGAATCTTTGAATGATAAATATGACAAATTATTTACAGTTATGCCTCGAAATTCAATGAGAATTTCACATCGGTATAAATTCATTCGGCGTAAAATTATAGTATAGTAACTGAAGAAAAACGTATTTACAGTGAACAATGTTAAAAACATATTACTAGAATTTGTTATTTGTTCTAGCGTTCAGTGGACTATTTGCATCAATGACATTTTTCTATCTTTTTTCTCATTTCAGGTCATGTACCTGTTCTACATGACTTCAGTGTCCGTATTGTTTGTGATATTAATGATATATTCACAACGAAAGAGGCGACTCATCCGGTGCCAATTTTGTTAGATATCCATTTGAGGTTTACACATTTATTTATTTTTATCTATTTATTATCTATCATATTGCTACTTTGAATAAACAAGTGATTCAAAATGTTCTTCATTGTGTCTCCGTCCCCCTAGAGATCCTTCTCCATCAACGTCCAACCATATATCTCACCGTATACTGGTATCTCTATGTAACCTTTTTAAGTACATGTATCTATATATTTGTTATCAGAAAGATAATAAAATATTGTATCAAAGATAACATTGAATGGCCCGTGAGAATAATTTGAATTTGAAAAAAGTTCGATTTATGAGAATGTGTGTGTCTGAATGTTAAAGTTATGTTTAAATATCATATATGTTTTGAAAATCTTTAAAAAATCAGAAATTCAAAATATGTTAACTTGTTATCCTTTATACTACGTGTCGGTCATGAACGTTCACATCTATAATATTGACTTGTGTAGCCTTATTACTAGGATAATGATATAATAGCACTATCAATATTCAATAGATAATACGTACTTAGTAACAATACATATCTTATCTACAGTAGTAACAGTTGAGACGAGATAACCTCACGTTGAACACAGTGCTAATGCGAGGGGAATTTGGGAACCTGTTCCGCTCTTTTAAATAGGCATAAAAGGCATATAAAATTTTAATAAGAATATGGTGTAAAGTATAGCCAATTAAGAAGTCATAGGGGAAGGACACATCGATCCCAAGAATTATATTTATCCTGTATATTCATTTTCAATTTCAACAATATTTTATTGACATTATATACATCAAAAGGATCGGACATCAGGCTACGCCTATTTAAGTCCTCTTCAGTTCATATTTTTAAGTACAAATATAAATTCATTCTGCATTCATTAATATATATATATATATATATATATATACATATAAATTGAACAGTACAGTAAAAAGTAATTACTAGGTAAAGGAGGATAACTCCAATTTTATTTTTAATAGTAAATGTTTTGATACAAGTTTAATTATTTGGAATTCAAATTCCTTACGATTTTAGTTTTCGAATAGGGATAAGAACCATGCTCATTTATTGACAGCCTAACATACATACACACCATGAGATATTTGGTCATAAAGTCCCTGTGCTTATGCACACTGACCCATCCCCTTGGAATCTGTATGACAGTCTGACAACAACTAAGCATTTTATCTTTCGTTGTATATGAAAAAAAACCATTTGGTAGGAGATTGAATGCAATTTTTTCATACAATTGGAGTTAACCAACATTTATGGTTCTAATATGTATATTGTTTAATCATTCAATTAGATAATTATTATAGTATAATAGATTCTCAATGTTCAATAATCCGTATACATCCAGCCCGGATAGTTTAGAGTAAGTTAGAAATAAATATCAACATGTAGATTAGTTAAATTGCATCGCTAAATAGTATTTTGACTGTCAAGTAATCAGATATAGGTACTTGTTACTTGGTTTCTGCTTAGAGGGCTATGATACATGTATATTAATATACAAGTTTATCAGAAGTCAAATCTTTGAGTATGGCGGATTAATTCAGTCACGCATTGTAAAATATCTTTGTTAATATCATTATTGCAAAATTTACAACCATATAATAGTGTTTCAATGTGTAAATGCTTATGATTATCCGGTAAACCTAAGTTCTGTATTCCCTGTATAAGAACTGCTCTCTGTTCATAGAAGTGCCACAGTCAAAGAAAACTTGATATGAATTTTCATTAATATAATAACAGGAACAGGCTGGAGATTCTCTTAAATGGTCGTAATAAAGATCAGAGTTTAAATTACTTGCTTGGTTTCGTAGTTGGCACAGAATAATGTTCTATTTACGGTCGCCATGATATGTAAAAATATCAAACATTTCTGTAGTTGGAATATCATTTTCTATTTTCATACTTTTTTAAAATTGTTCTTATGAGATATTAAAAATGAGTTCTGTATCTGTTTGATAAATTTTCTTAGCATTAAGAGAATAAAGCTGTTGGGAGTATAATTCAGTTCTACAGAGGGGGGATTAAATAGCGACTATTCGTTAATGTGTAAGTAGTGTTATTATTATCATTAAATAATGGTTCAATCAAATTAGTAAGACATCTAGGGGATTCATTGTTTACAATTTTAAACATCAATATTGATTTATGGAGTCTCCGTCTGAATGCTAGTGAATCAAGTCCAACTTCAGCATAAAGTTTATTGTGCGATGTACCTCTTCTCAGGCCTGTTATAATTCTTATTGCTTCTATCTGTACAGATTATAATAAGTCTTTATCCTGTTTTGTACAATTATCCCAAATGACATCACAATATTTCAAAACAGGACGTATAAATATTTATTTTAAATGCTTTTTCTATCTACATTGTGTTTAAGTATTCTTAAAATATTAAGTTCTTTTAGAGGCCTGGGTATAAATATTATTGATATGCTTGGACCATTCACCATCACTACTGAAATTTTATAATACCTTTATTATTTGTATAGCCTTAATTATCGCATACAACCAAAATGCTAAATGATTTCTAAATATATTAAAAAATAGATTTCAATGATAATGTTCTACATTTCTTTAAACGTGAAATCCTGGTAATGTTGGGAATCACAGGTAAAATGCAGGTAAGGAAGCAGACTATATAACTGCTATCTCAACATACCAGTAGTGGCTGAACGGTGTCATATCTGAGACATCTGCGACAATACTAAGTGTGTATTTGAGACACGACCAAGTGGGTCATGTTTATGACAGAATGAACAAATGGACAGAATATATCATTGTCTACAGAGGACACCATCCTTCATCTGAAGTGAACCTGATGTTCTGTCGCCGGTGTCAAGTTTGACGTCAGACATTGTCTTATTTCATTCGGCTGTGGCAGTATACAAACGGACGGGTAAGTGTTAACTATACCATTATCATAGTGTACTGAAACGTACATCTTCGATTTAAGATTTAAAATACTTTGCTTGTTAAATGTTAATTATCATGTGTTCAACGCTGTTAAATTATTCAAATTTACCTGGTTAAGGTTTTGGTGTAAGTGTGAACAACTTGTTATCCATAACAGCTGATATTAATTTCTACATTAATATAGGTTTGTAAGTCTTGCTTTTGGTATGGACAAATATTTAAAGGATGAAAAGTTTGGAGAATTTCAAGATGGCTTATTTGCCAGTTTGGATTTTGCATTAGAATAGACATTGGTTTCCGCCTTGGTTTACATAGGTTCTTATGATTATATGTTATTGATATGGGCATTCATTTTAGGAGCAAAACACCGGATTTTGAAAATTTCAAAAGGCCCAATTTGTAAACTTCTTCTTGCAAAATAATATCTTACTTCTTTAATGGCTTCCAGAGGCGAGCTTTGCATTTATTGTATTACGAACCAGAGGTGTTTTTTGTTGTATATTACGATCTTTAACTAAGATATTAAACAAAGATCCTTTTCTATAAAGCTGAGGCACAAAGATATTTAGTTAGGACAAAGAATATTGCTGTGAATTGCATCACTTATTATAGATATCAAGTCTAAAGTGTGTTCTTTTTTCTCCAAAAAATCGCGATATTTGTCCTGGTAAAATAACTGGTAAATATAAGCAGAAGTAGATGGATGCTAAAATTCGTTTAATGTTCTAGATATAATTGATGTAATCAACTATTGTCCTACAATGTTGAGCCCTCTATCTGATGATATTGTTTGATTTTATTGTTATATTTTCTGTTTAGTAACACAGAGACATGACATCCGAATGGGACGAAACCTTTATGCAACAAACGAGGAAGGTTTGATTTCCGCATTGTTTAACGTGAATTAAGTGAAGCTGCGCATAAAAAAATATTCAGACTGTGTATCTGTCATTATCTCCTATTATTTAAACACAAAATAACTTTGAAACATAATTCTTTCTTGAAAAATCATCCTCTTTATCTTATGGGTTACTATCACTGTCGTAATATCCACCCATGCAATGTTTCAAAGCAAAACTGATTACAATTCAGAAGAAAAACAACTTATCAATCATAGGCCTGCAGTGACATCCTTTGAAGACTATATAGAGAGGGACGTTCGACTTAAAAGTCACACAATCAAACACAGTGTATCATCATCCAATTCTTTTGATTACATTAAAAGACCAAACAATTTATCTATGATCGCACACGTGCAGAGCCTTTAGTTTGCTATGAAATAGTGCAGGGATGGATATCACGAGTGATAGTAACCCATATAATGTCCATATAGAGGATGACAAAGACGGGTCTCGTATAATCATGTCCTATTTAGAATTTTATCAAATTAATTCAACAGCGATAACTCAGAACTAGCCATTAATGATTTGTTTTTATAGACGACAAAGAAGCCCTCTGTGCTTCAATTCCTCTTTTTTTACTATTCTAAATATCCTGTACTAATTGTTTTCTTTACAATAGTTTTATGGGGACTCCTTTACTGCTGTACGGGTACATACAGCTTCAAAAGAGCTCATAGATCATAAATAGATTGATTATGAAAACTACATTCTATAAGGGAATATTTTGTCCCTCAGGAGCGCGAGTTACAATACTCTCCTTCCAAATGGTTCACCAGGATCAGTCCACCGGCCGCATTCGTGGAACACCACATCAGTTTACTTACAAAAGGTGATGCTATTTATATATCACATCATTCAAATACTGTACCATAGGGAAAAAACATACTATGGTATTATTTGATACCATGCATTATTTGTGGTAAGCAATGCCGAATTACGATGGAGAACAATATTGAGGTTCTGGCCAACATTCGTATGTTGTAAATTATATTCTTATTTTGTCGCAAACAATTTCTGTGCAACAAACCTAACCTGGTGAAGTTATCGTCAACTTTAAGATAAAGTAAAGTGTTAAGCCAATTCTTGTTACATTTAAAATGCCTGTTATACTGATTAACCAGGAAGTGAACAAGCCAAACAAAGCTTGGAGTGTGCTCTAAATATATCATATGGCGACAAACCTCTGGAGAAATTAGACATATTCGGCGGACAGACATTACCAGCAGGTAGGCAGGCCAATGGCGCTTTAAGGTTAGGGTAATAAAAGGAGAAGATCAGGAATTCTAACATACAATGCTTACTATTAAACAAACTAATATCAACAATGCTAACTATTAAACAAACTAATATCAACAATGCTAACTATTAAACAAACTAATATCAACAATGCTTACTATTAAACAAACTAATATCAGTAACAAATTTAACTTATACAATGCTTGCGCTTAAAGTATTCATTATTGATGAAATTACATCAATATATCAAGACAATAAAAAATAAACAATATCGATATCAGGTTTTTTCTTATCTGCCTATATCAGTAATTATGTTTGTGAATACATCTACTCTACTCTCTTCGTTTTTTTAAATAAAACAGTTTAAAGCTTCGATAATATCCCCTTTCAAAATAAAGTGTATATCACATAATTCTTACACATTTGAGTAATCGCGTTTAATTAATGTGCTTGAGAATTCACGGTTTTCTCTATAATGATATGCATTCTTCATCGACCACACAGGTGCACCCATCCTATGTTATCTACACGGAGGTGACTGGGCTATGATGGGGTAGGTACAATTACATTTACACACCAGAAATCAGTTACCTTGATCATTATGTGAAAACTTGATTTAAAATCAAAATTCATTTATACTAGGCTGATGAGATTTTTCCGTGCAAAAAGGAAATATATCTAGTTATTATTCGAGAAAACTACAAATGGTCTAAATTATTCTTAATGAAACAATCAATATTCAAGAATGATATATTATGTATGAAATATGTAAGTACATGTATATCATAATAAATTAGCATACAAGATAGTGAAAGGTACCTTTGGGCCAGCTGTATATTTTTGAAGATATTATGCTGATGGCACAATTTAACATCCTTCATTTAATGTAAATATATTTTGAAGTATTGCAGTGTAGATAAAAACCTAATTCGTAATTGCATTTGTATTCTTTTGACGGAGTTAAATACATAAATTATTATAATGACAATAATGATAAAAGTATTAACAGGTAATATTTTTATTCCCTCTGCAGGAGAGAAGTGTCTAGTTTCATGGCGCCCCCTCTGATGAGCGCTGGAATCATAGTGATTGTGATTGGATACCACAAGGCACCGGAAGGTAGGAACAAGATTCTTCATAGAATCTATTCAGTTTCTCAATGTCGAAAATATACTTTAAAAAAAACACAGTTGTGTTTTTACAAAAGTGCTAGCAAAAAGAGCGAAAAAATAGATATTCGTAAAGATACGTCAACCATTGAAAACTTTATTAGTTTCTTCATTGTTGATAGAATATGACAGATACAATGTATTGATACAGATAATGAAATAATTCTCAATTGCTACTTTGTTAACTGGGCATATTCAATTTTAGTGGACATGCCAGAAATCGTATGCGAGGTGAAGAAGGCCATGTCTTATATTTTGAAATGGGCGAATAATCGTGGATCACGGTAAGTTAAATTTTGAACAGATACTGATTGTTTGTGTTGGTTGTGAGCGTACGTAATTGAGAAATTTCAATGCTGAAAGTTCCATTAACATTCCAAAAAATTTTTTTCTTTATTTTGTGCTCACACTAAGTACAATTGCTTCAAAAGGTAAACTATATATTTAGTTACTGCTCTTTATAGACTTCAGTTATTGAAGTTTTCAGTTTCCAAATAAAAAAAAATGTTAAATGTCAATAGAATACATTTGATTGATGCTGTAACTCCTCTCAAAATCATAACATTTGCGGTACAATGTATACGCTTTTAGATGATATACTCCTTCATGGATTACATGTAATGCGTGAGTTATTGTATTATGAGTATCATATCACGTTTTATGTTACCTTGGTGGCCAGATCTGTGTATGTTGGGGGTCACTGTGCCGGAGGACACCTGGCTGCTATGATGCTGAGTGTTGATTGGACAAAAGAATTAGGTGTATCCAAGGACTTACTTAAAGGTATATGATTTAAAACGTTTTTCTTTATTTTTTTTATTATCTTATTTTCTATTTTTGTATATTTGCGGTTATTACTAAGTCTTTATTTTTGCGTTTTATTTTTCATATCAGCTGCAGTTTCAAAAGGATTTTTTTCACTAGCATGAGTTTTCCATTTAGCATTTCTTATTATTGCGTACCTACATTGTTTTTTATGTCATGAGATATTTACTTACATACTTTTACATACCAGGTGCAGTTCTGGTAGCGGGTGTGTTCGACCTCCGTCCATTAGTAGATACCTACATCGGCGACCCACTAAAACTAACAAGGTACAGATTCTTGACATTATGACAAAATAAGCAGCAACAGTAGGCAACGTCTCGTTTGGAAAGATATTAAAGCATAAGCGTAGTTTTGTTCTTATGTTTTGTATAGCATATTACACTATCTAATTTTTGTTCGTATTTCAAGAGATGTGGCCTGGGAGTGTAGCCCATGTAGACACGTGGACGCCATAGCTTCTCTTAGTAGACACAGGAAGTTAATGGCCGTGATGGGTGAAAATGACACACCAGCATTCAGACAGCAAAGTATCCAATTTGTCGAGGTAACTATTCGAAAACAGAAAACATTACAGATAAATAAAATAAAAATAAGATAAAATAAAAACACCCTTAATCGAATAAAAAGGTGCCAGTATGAGATAAAACATAGAAAAGAGCGGAGTCATGTAGTCCGGAAAGGTACGCGTCCTCATGATTAGCAGCATCCGACATTCAAATGTAGGTTAAAAAACACTCCTTAGAAAAAGAATCGGGAACAAAATGTTAAAGCATGTTATAATGAGTTCTGTATAGGAGAAACACTTACTTAAAACATGGCAATCTGATGTACAATGCTAACTATAGCTATTGTGTAACTAATCGACACCCATCTTTGACACTAGACAATGTCAGCATAGTAACTGTTGTAATATGTCTACTCTGGCCGTGCATGCATTGCATGAAATTTTCATGAAATTCCATACCAATGTTTTTACCAAAGAATTTTGTCGTGAGTTTGAATTCTCTTCATTCTGAGTGGAGCTGTACAAGAGGCAACATGGCAGACAGTGCAGATCAGATCTTTACGAAGTCAAACTATCTAAAATGATTATCAAATTTTTAGAATGGATTCTAAAGGAAACTACATTGAAATTCATTGAAAACGGCAAAGTGATGAAAAGAATGCTTAAAATTTCAAATTAGTTCAGTAGGCTTTGTGTGATTCTTGGATAAGGAATTATACCGAAATTATTCAATTTGGAAAACGTGGATTTATGTGTTACGTGTATGTATTCAAGAAATGAAGCAATTAACAGTGAAATTATTGGGAAATAAACCGAAAGCATTCATTCAATATTCAAACAAGGAAAGTACACATATCTATCTAAAATTAAAACATTATTGTAGGAATGTCTGTGCTATCGAAATACTAAGGAGTCTTGATTTTCAACACAAGGAGTAATTTTATGCGTTGTGGTTGATGTGATTGGATTTATTCCGATGTCCAAGAATCAATATATAAAACAGAAAATATGTAATAATATGTATTATTGAAGTTTTCTATTACATTTATGTTGAATTTGATTACATTTATTTGTTATTTATCTGTCCAATTTTACAATGCTGCATGTAGTGTCACTCTCTACCTTTCATTGTACAGTTTACCTGGAACTGTAGATTAGTTGAAACTAATCTACAGCTACAGGTAAACTAATGAACAGTGAAAGGTGTACTAATCTACAGACAGAACAAGTACTTGAACAATAGTCTAAATAAGGTACTGGGGACAACAAAAGATGACATCATAGCCATGTTTTAAGTGTGTATAAATACTATTCTGAACTCTGCGTGTGGCCTTTGTATTCTTTGAGTAGTTATCAATTTCATTGCTTTGTCGTAGATCAGATTTTAACGCATATGTCTATTGATTATACACATAACATCGTGTTGTAGGCCTTGAAGAAAAGGGGCGTACCTGTACAAGTCAAGGACTTTGAAGAATACGACCATTTCCAAATCAATGAAAATTCCTGGTCCGAATACAAGGTACTGTTCAAAGAACTATCAATGTCGTTATCAACACACATCACATCAGGGAGAGGGTTTATATAGGCATAGCCTGCTGCTCAATACCTTTTAAATCAAATGATTTAATACAATATTTTGAAACACACATTCTGTAACCCTGATAGCATCAAAATCTAACAAATTCTTTAACATCTTTTTAACATCTAATTTCATGCCAAATATTAGGGCGGAAGTGAAACATTTTTCATGTTTGGATTACTATTTCTTATAACTAATTTTAGAAAAAAAAGTGAACCCTCTTAAAAAGTTGATATTCAATATTTCATATTCAAAATCGTGTTCTTAAATTCGATAAATGAGTATTCCCTTTATACAATTACGCCGCAAACTTTCGGTTTAATGACTTTGTTTTACGTCTGTTTCAGGGAATCGCCAACATGATTCTCAGTAAAGATTGAAACCTACACGGAATGGTCAAAATGTTTTATATCGTTAAATATCATATCGATTCACGAGTATCTAATATTTAATTTTGTGTTCAAATAAAAATATTGATATACATTTTATTTTGTCTATATATTGTAAAATCATTATTGTTGGATATAGTGTAATATTGGAGCATAACATCATTAACAAGATATGAGCATGTAAATATAGACATATGGGTCTAAATAATTTACGTGTACGTATTCTTGTTTCTTCATATTGATATATGTATCAATGTGTGAAATACTTGTCTTAAACAGTTAAAACATTTTATTTCTGTAACTTTGAATATGGATTATCTATAAAAAAAATATTTCTTTAGCTTTGAATATGGACTTTCTATAAAAAATCTTATTTCTGTAGCTTTGGATATGGACTATCTATAAAAACATTACAAAAAGATTATGCCTCCTTTACAAAAAATGACACGAGTCTTATAATAAATTGCTGTTACATAGATATCGCTAATGGCCATTCTATTTTACTAAATTCTATTTTACTACCAGTTATTCTAAATAGACTTCCTATTCTTCTTATAAACATTATCACATTATATTTATCCAAAATTCTAATCGTACATTAAAATTGCATTCTCGCAATGACACATCAGAGTTTATAAAAGAACAGTCGTCGTTCATGCTTACAAGAAGCGGAACGACTAGTTAAAGTAGTACCAGTACCTTTATGCTGGCCCATGGGCGCCAAGCAAGAGCATAAACTTCAAAATTTACAGAATTTCGTGTCTGCAACTTACTTGTGGTATACACAAGGGAGCAGCATTCATTCAGTCCATGGATTGACACTCGTACTCCCTTTTTAATCGCTAACAAAAACTATCTCTTTCTAATGCTACGGTGATACCACCTCATGATTCTCCGGACATGGTGCTTTCCATATACATACTGTCTGATTCGAAGCCGTTACCTGCCATCAAATGTACATTGGAACTTACCCAGACGATAGCCCAGTGAGTGGTCACCCATTCAAGATCTGTCCAAGTTCGACAATTGCTAACTTCGGCGGATAAGACGCAGACCCATTAGCTTTTCAGAAGTGGGGAACACTCAAGGAAAGGCCAAAACGGAGAAACTCAACAGTATCTTATCATCAGTGTAACATCATTGGAAAGCCATTATTTGCTTATATGGATATATAGTAATATTTGCATAAACGTATACATAATTTACCTCGTGTTCCGTTGGGTTTATCATCTCATACTAAACAAAGTTAGAGGTTAATCCTTAAACAATGACGACATATTGCTAATACGGTACCAGAACCAGAACCAAATTGTGTTTTCAGTGACCGTGCATTAGAGCTTTCGTAAATCTTATGAAAAGTATTTACACAAACTGAGAATTTGGCACAACTTAAAAAGAGTTTCAAAATGATACGGTCTAACAAAGCCACTGTCGGTAGCTCAACTTTAAAGGTGACAAGGTTCATTGACATTCAGTTTTTTTTTTTTTTTTTTTTTTTTTGGATCTTCAATAATCGAGTTACTTGACATTGGTTAAAACTCAACTAGGTAAAAATTTACGGATATACACCAAAGACCAAAACTAGGGCTAATTTTCACGACAAAATGTTAGGATTTCTGGTTCATGATTAGTATAGACTAACTACCACAGGGACCTGGCACGATTTTTTTTAAACCAACAGTATACATATGTTTATATTATAGTATCACAGGCGTCTGCTTCTGGTTTGATAAAAAATATAATAACCTATCCCTACTACATAGTAGGGGTAGGACATTGTATTTTTCCAAAACCAGATGCAGACGCCTGTGATAGTATCAAGGGTATGAACTCGGCAGTAGAGAAAAACGGACCTATTTTTTTTTAAAAGCGTGATTATTTTAATAAATGAGTTCTATACAACATTGACGGATATCTTACCTTAAAGAGAAATAATTTATCTTTCCATTGAGTGCTTGGTGAACAAATTTCGCCAAGTATTTACGAAGTTATGGCTTGATGAATCGGGAAATTTACGAAAAATATGCTAGGTAGACATTTCCCTGACCGGTCGAAATGTCGTCTCGGCTCTAATGGGCACCTCAAAAAAACAAGCCAAAATCACAAAATCTGCGCTTGTGGTGGTAAACAGTACCCATAACTGTGTCCATCCACAATTTCCTTTGGAGGTGTCATGACCCGTACTTTGTAGAAACCCCATTTAAACATCGTGTAGCTCACTTTCTTTAACCGTCACCGCCATGTTCATTTGTTCTTCGGAACGCTTCTCGAGTTTACCCACAAGCACAACATTACATAATTTGCATAATGTAGTCATGATATGTAAAGACTAGAAGCGTTCCGAGAGAAAAATGAACATGGCGGTGACGGTTAAAGTAAGTGAGCTACACGATGTTTAAATGGAGTTTCTACAAAGTACAGGTCATGACACCTCCAAAGGAGATTGTGGATTTTTATCCTATACTCTTGTTTCTTATAATGTTGCACATACACTTATTTTGGTAAAACCATGCACACATACACACGAGGACAGCCTTACAAGTAATATTGGCTTTACCTCAGATCTGTTTTTAACAAGCAATTAAAAACATCATTTTAAGGTACACATAAAGAAATCTTATTAGTTTACTTTATAACTCTCAGGTCTATAAGCCTTAGATAGTAAGTCCAATTTGAATTATGTAAGTTGGACAGAGGAGTCACCAGCAGGCAACAGTCTGGGAGTACTGGTATAAGGTACAGTTGACCTAGATGGTGCTGTGTATTATATAACACTCTGTGTATTCTACCAATCAGAAGGCAGTCTTCCCATGACTACTGATGGGTCCAAAGGAATATTATTCAATAAATAGTGAATTTATGAATGGAAGTTTATGAATGAAATGGTTCAAGAGGTTCAAGAAACCCTACAAATCAATAGTAAACCAAATAGCAATAATACAACGCTACATGCGTTGTATTAAAAATAATTCACAATAGTTTGATGAGGCTTTCAAACAATATTTTAATGACAAGTGATTACAGTAGTTTTGTCTGCGATGCACAGCACTTTTGAAGAGATAGCTGTGTTGTAAATGTCATGTTCTAACAAATGGATCTGAAATTGAAGACATTCCATATTTTTCAAACATCATTCATTCTTCTTATTACTGTTTATAGTAACGTAATAAAACCATCCACAGTAGATACAACGTATGACTAGATTTGAAATGATCCATACAATCCAAAAAAGGCCTATATATAAGGACAAATATCTATATCTCTAATGAAGATGATATGGATAAAATACAAAGTAATATGATCTATATTTTATGTGTCACAGAATGCTGATGAAATTATCATGTGTGCAAAGTTCAATGTTTGCCCAAACTTGCATTGGCTACCCTAATTAACAGTTATTATGTCACAGACATAGACAGTCCGTGTAGTGTGCATTGTCAAAACAATGCATGGCAATCTCTCATCTTGGTGACCCTCATCCTCTTTAGAAAAATCATGCACGGTACAATTGAGTACTGGATATATTATATACGATATAGTACAACTGGAAATGACACTTTTACATAAAAAACATGTCAATGTACATCCTTATGTCTATCATGTGAGTTGACGTCATATCTTTTCACGACTGCATAATGTGTAGGAATATTCATTATTCAATGACTGTAACAAGGACAAACTCGGTCGTGTGAAAGTGGAGTCACAGGTAACTTCTGCCATCGATTCGGCGGCCACACAATGCGAGTTGCACGTCCATTGACCAATGCTAAAGGAACAGGTCCGAAACTGTTACTATCCAAACTCGTCCTGTAGTCACCTTCAACCCATATATGACCCCGGGGAATTTTCACGCGTTTCTTCTTGTCTCTGGTCCAAATGCTGTCTCCTTCCAAAGCAACAATCCTCTTGATCAACTTGACACCTTTATCGGTTGGTGAAAGTAGAGATACTATTTCGCCCCTCTCAAATGAATAGCCCCTCACTTTCCACTTATTAAGACACACATAGTCCGAATATTTTGAAAACGATGGGTTTAAACAAGGTTCCATCGAATTTCCTCGAACCTCTGCAACATAGGCGATTGTGTTCAGGAAAGTCACTGTAGCTGGCACTACGAAAGTCACTGTTCCGACGACAATTTTCATCCAATTCATTGTCCCTTTTTCAGGCGAAAAGATTCTACATAAATCTTCACAATTCCATCAATTTGATGTAACCGTTAATCTGTTTCAAAGCTGTTATAGACTTCAGTAATGTCTGTTGCACGATGAACTTGAACTCCAGCAACAACACATAACGTTAAAGTACGGATTATAAATGCGAGTTGTCGCCCCTACAGTGTCGTGAAACTTTATAGTTCTAGAAAATATATTTAAATTATATTTATTTTCATGATCATTTAGAATATAATTCACACTTTATAGACTTTATAAAAAATAAAGTGTTGTTCTTTTTATTGTGAGGACAAAGAAATGCACATTTTCGCGTCGATTTAAACCAATCAGATTACGACAACTCCTTGTTCCGTGTCCAAATCGTGACGTCATCATTCAGTGTTTTGGTTTGGGTGTCATTCTGGCATTCAATAACCATTTTCGGGTATTTTAAAAGAAACCAGACCTATCACTATCTTCAGAGAAGCTGAATACACGAAATTCAGACCCCGTAACAAGCTTCAAGGACTGGTAAATGTATTATACAACCGTGTCACCAACGATTAGAAGATTTCATCACAACACAGTTTCGTTTTCAGCTTTTGATGTCGTGTTGTTAAAATATTTTGAGAAGAATCTACTTGTAGAAATTGATTATTTGTTTGCATTCAGACATCAACAGAACAAGATTGAGACCTAGATATTGTTTGTGTAAAAATGGACTTGGGTGATAGCCCTATAACTTTAGTTATAAAAGCTCCAAACCAAAGACTTGAAGATCAGACTGTGGAATGCATGTTAGGATGGACTGTAAGGAAGCTGAAGAAACACCTAGAAAATGTCTATCCTAGTAAACCAGTAAGTATTAAAAAAAAACAGGGTTTTGTGATCACGGCAATCTATACTCAAATACAATGTAGGTTTATAGCAAAGCTAATATTATCATATCATCATAAGAATTAATGTACATGTACACATGTAACGTTAATTCCTACTGTTATACTGTAATATTTATTTTACTTCTTTTTCATTTGGACTAACAGGTAATTTCTCAGAGATATATTTCTAGCCTCTATTATGTTAAAAGCATTATGCCATACATTTTCTGTGTAAACCAATATGATTTTTAGATACAGCATGTTAAAATCTTCCTTCGGAAAGCAATGGAAAACTTTTAACGTCATCATATACCATCAAAATCAGCCAAAAAACAAATCTAACCAATTTTGCCGGCATCCTAGAGTGATCTTTGATGACCGTAATATATATTACGGTCACCAGTGTGTGCACGGTAACTGTACAATCTGTGTTGCTGTGAAACCATGAATATTTATAAAAACAACAAATATTTATGTAAATGTATAATTGTCAACTATATTGCTTCATCATCTAACCACGATAAACTTGAGATGAATATTAATTTCTATATATCTATGAAACAATATCAAAGCTCCAATCCACTAAAGAAAGTGCACACAAATATTTTGCTATGAGACAGAATTTCAAGTCTGGAATATTAACTCATCAATTTAACACATTAGTTTATATCCAATGGTTGTTTATTCTTTTAAACAGAAAGAAACTCAACAGAAGTTGATATATTCAGGCAAGCTTCTACCAGATGATGCCACCTTAAAAGATGTGCTGAGACAGCCACAGGTAATTTGATATAACAAGACTTCTGATACCATAATTATGAGACCATGTAATTTAAGTATAGTCTTTAATTTAGAATGCATTTGATTTCATTAAAAGACTATAGCTATAGCATGGGTTGGTGCATGTAGAGGAAAAATAAAATACATGTACATATATATTTATATAACTTCAACATTAATTGTTTTCATTAGTATCATTTTATACCTCATTAATTATTTATGATATGATAATTATTTTGCAGGGCTGTTCCTCCCAACATACAGTCCATCTTGTGTGTTCAACAGGGCTTGATTTTAACACTACAAATCTTCTTGAAAAGGTAAGCTGTTAGGTTCCATTACATCTGTATGAAGAATGAAGATCCACATCAAATTTTCTGTAGTCTGTACATTGATAATGTAAAATAATGAAGACAAGTCATTGTGGGCAAATCATCTGAAAACATTGTGATACAGAATTATAATTATCAATTTATTCTGAAAGTAAGTTTGACTTGGCAAATAAATCAGGACTCCTTAATTTCCTGGAAATGTTCTCAATAGTGTTATGTTTAAGAAGTATATATTTTTGAAAGAGTAGGTTAACCAATGATTGATGGAACTTAATTATGCATGTGTTGTTATACATACCTTAAAATCTGGTTCTATATACTTTCTCTGTTAACAGCCTACTGGGAAATCATACCATATGTCCGATCCCAGTTATAACTTACCCACACAGACAAATGTGATACCCACAACAACATCTACGACAGAAGGTCTACGTCACAGGGGTCATAGCAGCACAGAAACAGCAACACCTGGGGTGTCACAAGGGTATACAACTTTTCAATTGTTTAAGTCATAGGTTAATTAATTGTCAAGAGCAGAAAAATATTTCCACCAATTTTTTAGGACAAAGTATTGTATTTAGCTGTAAATGACATCACAGCGAATTATAGATTTAAATGTAATAGAAGTTTTCTTAACCATATTAAGACTAGTATGGAGGTCTTTGGTGTCTAATATACCCCAGAGACAATAATTAAATTGCATCAATTAATATGCTTTATTATGTATTTGTATGGTACAGAGTTGTGTGCACTTGCTGGTAGGTATTGTTTTCAAAGCGTAACATCATATTTTCAAAGTTTTCTGAGAGAAAACATTGTGAGTTTCATTCACAAAAAGTTAATGTCACAATGGATACCTACCCAGAAGGGAGATAACTCTGTAGTATGCAGAGACAGAATACTTTAACTTGAAGTAAATTTCCTGTCTTGGTTATTTTAGTGGGATGCCCCAAGCAAACTTACAAATGCCACAAATGCCCCATATGCCTCAGATGCCTCAGATGCAGCAAATGGCCCAGATGATGATGCCTCCTGGTGCTGAGGCTTTCTATACACCAGAACAGATGATGATGATGATGCAGAACTACTACTATCAGATGGCTACAGCACAGTACATGCAATAGTAAGTCATCCGTGTTCTAACTGTAAATCATGTTACATAATGATATATCAGGCCCCATCTTTTGTTCAAATGAATAAGTCAAAGATATTTGCAAGAAAAAAATTAAATTGCTTAGAAATCATCTATTTCGCATCCTTGGTCCAAGGTGCAAAGTGAACTATATTTTATTTACTCCATGGTGGGCCACATTTTCTGCGACTTCATGGACATTATGATTGATCATTTGATTGGTTCCCACTAGGAGTTTGAGGAAGAAATCTTAAACAATCAAAGGTAGTGATTAGAGATGCTCCACCGCCGACAGAGCATAAATGATATTCATTATTTGAACAATAATTGGTGTTCAATCGTGTTTATGTAGGTCTAATTAACACAAAAATAATATATATTTTTTTCATTTTGCCTTTGGTGCATGCGCAAACAGTACTTTATTCCATATACCGTATTTTTGCGCGTATAGTGCGCACCCGCGTATAGTGCGCAGGTACGTTTTTGAGTTTCATTTTGGAAAAAAAAAATTATTAACCAAAAAAATCTCAGTTTTTGTATCTTCGTTCACAACATTTTGCATTGCCTCCAAGCACTTTTGAAGAACAAAATCAAACGGTTCTTATTGTTTATCAGTGCTTAAAACAACCTTCTGCTCATTAAAATTAACTGGCGAGAGGAGTTTGACACGATGATTGACACTTTGTTTACACAACGGCAGGCCTAGTTAGCTTGTGAATTGCCGGTGACACTATAATGAGGATATCAACAACGATGATTTTACAATCAAATAATTAACCATACCTTGTGTTATTTCAAGTGGTATCAATCAAGTCTATTGTGTATCTGTTCGGCATTTAGATTTAATCATTGTCCAAGATATTAGCTGGAAAGCCGACTGAGTAGGCCAATCAACCACAGGTGGCCGCCATATTTGATTACTGACTGCACGCTTCCGTATTCTCAATTATTTCAATTAGTATTGAAATCAGGATGATATCTTACAGGACCATTTCAAAAGATAGTAATAAGAGTAAATTTTACAGTCATACCATCATTTATAGTGCCGATTGGTCAGTGTTAATGTAGGAAGGTTTTAGTTTCGTATTTAATTTGCTGGCTCTGCATGTGGGACTACACTCACTTCCGTAAACATTGGCAAGTTCAAAAGTTTTCACATGCTGGAGAAACTTATTTATAAGGTAATCTGTCTAATGTGACGAATTAATTACACACTTATACATCGTTTCAAGCTCCAGGCTATATTCATTTAGCCATTTAGATTTGGAGATACCTTACTGAAGATTCACGATCGTAACATGAACCCGGTCATGAACACACGTGCTCTCAATACGGATTTTCAAGGAATTAAAGATAAAAATTTCAAGAGATGTTTTCCTTTTATATTGAATATATGCATTGACCATTGACTTAAAGATCCAAGTATTTAATCATAATGATTTCACGACAACGTGTACAAAATGTTACTGCATAGCTCGGACCTGCCGGTCGGTGATCATAACCCAGGACCTGGCCATGCCTTGTACCTGCGTATAGTGCGCACCCCCAACATTTCACTTGATAAATTATGAAAAAAAGTGCGCACTATACGCGCAAAAATACGGTAGGATATAGTGCGTCAGAATTTTTTCGGGATGCAATTAATTATTTTTTATATTTTTAACTTGACGTAAAATTAGAAGCTCAAACTTTTCAATGGAGGTAATGGTGTAAAGTAAGAAATTTTTGTAACTGAAGAAAAATACTAAATCGCTTGCACCTGTTTTTGATAGTGAAAAAATACCATTTGTCGGCGGTGGAGCATCTTTAAACATATATGTATGTATACTTCTAGTATACTACTTTGTATCCAGGGTAAATTAGAAAAATCTATAAATCATTTTATGATATTTATTTGTAAACAGCTACCAGACAGGCGTCTACCCTACACCTCCCAACACACCTACAACACCAGTAGAGGATACACCACCCAATCAGGTTGACCCTAACAATCAGGCTCCAGTCAATGGAGGTGAAGCTAATGCAAATAACTTGGTGATGAATGCCCAGGGTGGAATGATGGCTGCAGATGATGACGATGATGATTTCGGACAGCGAGACTGGCTAGACTATGTCCATACCTTCGCTCGCTTTGCTGTACTCATCAGCATCGTCTACTTCTACTCAAACTTCACACGTTTCTTAGTTGTGTTTGCATTCTTTTTCCTTATCTATTTGTAAGTTGACTTTTTAAAAATTATCACAAGAAAATTATAATGCCCATAGAGCAATTAATTTTGTTAGACAAAATTTCGGTTAAATACATTCAGATTTCATTTTCACATTTTTTTTTCACACTTTTTTACTTTCTGTTGTCCTTGGGGTTATAGGTTTAAATGGATGTACATTTTAATCAAAAAGTGCATTGAAATTCTGATTTAAATTATATATAGGAAATAAACCAGTTCTAATGAAAGTTGTGATAGTTAGTTTGGCCTACCAAATACTGTACATTATAGCATATACAAGGTACAAATCAATGCTACAACCATACTTTCTGGCCCAATATTGTAAAGAAATATCCAAAGAGCCTTTGTCTTATTGATTACATCATTAATTTTCCGTATCAAGTATGTTTTATAATCCTTTAAAATAGTTGTCTTATTCTGTTTCAGATATCAGACTGGCTGGTTCCAGCTTGCTAGAAGAGTTCCAGAAAATCGACAGGAAGCAAACGTCCAACAACAAGATCAGCCTCCAGTAGAACAACAAGAGGAACAACAACAACAACAACAACAACAGGTTAGCTGTATAGTCTTATTGGGATAGAGAACCCCATCTGCTTGATACTTTAAAGCAGGATATATGATTGAATTTCCTATATGAAATGTTCTGACAATTGACCAATCGCCAGGTGGTATATAGCTTCACCTCATGCTCGCAAACGCACATGTACCTATTCAATGTCAGAGCAAACATCGTAGCATACACAATACAAAATGTAAAATCACATGCAGTTTGATTGACAGCTGGCGATCAGTCAATTAAATACTATTTCCTTGATTTCACTTTTTCAAGTGCAGAAAAAGTATTTGATACTTTGATACTTAGAAAAAAACCCATAACTTGCAGAAACTTACTTTAATACTTTGAGAAAAACCATAACTTACAGAAGCTATAATATTTTGGTTTATCAGTATCTAATGTTTAAATAATACACAGTCTTTTAATGTACTTATAAGGGAAATTGATCCCATTTTGCAAATTTGAAATACAGAGAGAGTGAATAAGGTCAGTAATTTGATAGACCTGAATGTATTTTTGCAAAGCAAGAAATTTGATTTAGCCTTGACTTTAAAGATGCTCCACCGCCGACAGAGCATAAATGATGTTAATCATTTGAACAATAATTGGTGTTTAATCGTGTATATATATGTCTAATTAACACAAAAAAAATTATATAAAATAATTATTTCGCCTTTGGTGCATGCGCACAGTCAGTACTTCATTCCATAAAGGATATAGTGTCACAGAATTTTTTCGGGATGCAATTAATTATTTTTCATATTTTTAACTTGAAGTAAAATTAGAAGCTCAAACTTTTCAATGGTGGGAATGGTGTAAAGTAAGTTACTTTTGTAACTGGAGAAAAATACTAAATCGTCTGATCTTGTTTTTTATTGTGAAAAAATACCATTTGTCAGCGGTGGAGCATCTTTAAAGTATACTGATATTTCCATATTAACAATTTGATATATTTACACAGGCCAATCAGGAAACAGACGAGGTACCTACAGGGGAGGCACAGACAGAAGAGGAACAGCAAGCCCCGGCTGAACTGCCTCCTCCACAGCCAAGTGTCCTAGCTATCATCTGGTGCTTTATATCTACATTCTTTACGTCCTTAATACCACAGCCGCCTCAAGCTGTCAACGCAAATTAATCAACTTGTTCTTTAATTCACCCAAAAACGGCATTTTTTTGTGTGTCACATGAGGAACACTTTGTGAAATAGCATTTGCTAGACTGTGAAAATAGTTCCTCTGATTGATTTAAATATAAAGGGCCGGTTTAAGATGGACATCCCTGGAAACTCTTAAATAACACTACATACATTTTAAACATGATCTAACAATATTTGAGATGAAATTTTAGAGAGTGTTTTCAACACAAAACCAAATTCCAGTAATCCTTATTATAATTCTAGTAATCCTTAATGTGATGACAAATTTCTACACACAGAATGGTGATCAAGAAAAGATCTGCTTATTTTTCATCACTGATGATCTTAATTCACATTATTGTGACATTGTACAAACTGCTACAGGCAATTTTAGTTTCTGTATGTATCTACTCAATGCTCTAATGAGCATACCAAAGTACTAAACCCCCACACTTATTAAACACCTACAGTACATCAATAACACATGGCATATACATAATACACTGCTTATTTCTAATTAATCATATTGTCATTTGTATGAATGATAATTAGCCAAATTATATTAGATGACATCTGTAATGCCCAAATATATCTGTATCTTTCTGTGGTTGTATGAAAGTTTAATGTTTGTCGGCTTTTGTTTTTGTCTTCCAATATTCAGAAATTTTCCCTATTTTTGTTGTTATCATATTATTTTCACTTTGTTTTTGCTTATTGTTTAAAAAGAGATATGTTTATAAAGTTTTATATATTTTAATTTGATTATCTAGCTATTACTTTTATAAAAAGCTAGAAACTATATGTTTAAGATGAAATTGAGGCATTCTGCAGGTATTGTCATAATTCGTTATCCTCAGTGCAAAATATTTTTTTTTTTTTTTTTTAAAGATTTTGGTACTTATGCATCTTCTAAAACAAAAGAATTTGACCATTTTCACCTGAAATTTCATAATGAACTGTGTTAGCTGGTCTTGAAATTATAAGAATTCAAATGTGAACTTTGGGGCTGAATTGATATTTATGAAAAGTATGTTAAACAAGATTTACTGAGCTTTCCAGTTATTACTTTTAATCTAGTACCTTCACATTTGTCCTTCTTGCTGGGATACAAACTGATTTATTTTATGAGATGTAGTTAGAAAGGATGGGTGTTTCAGTGTGTTATGTGTTGTGAACTTATCAAAGGACAGTACAGTTTATAATGGCACAAGTCCTTAAATAGGTTCTGGTACCTATTATACATAGTTTTGCATTTCTATGTGATCAGAAAATTAATAACTATAGGCATTTTCAGATGAAAATGAATGAAAGTTGCCACAATCTCTCATATAACCTGGAGTCCAAGTGCAGAGCTCAAGTTTTAATACCCACTCATGGTTTGGAAAGAAAACAAAAACTTGCTATCTGTGATAGTAAAAAAATCTCTTTAGTCAGTTAATTAGTAATTGTTGTATTTTGTGATTTATATAAATAGTTTTTTGTTAGTGAGAGAGAATGAGTGAGATGTAAAAGTTAGTCATGTTAATTTTCATCACAGTTTATGTTTATTCTTTATCATTCAAGTATCTACAACCCACTAATTTGTGAAGCGTGAACTGTAAACAACTTTATATCACGTTGTAAACGAATCAATTCTGATCAATCACATAATATTCATTAAGCTAGATAGGTTATACACATCTTACACTGGCTGGGGGAGGCATCACAGGTTCATTGTTACGCCCATGCTTTGTATGTTAACTGAACATTTGGGGATGTCTCATTTTAGAGACTTTTGTAAATGTAATGTGTATAATGCTAAAATGTTAGTGTGGTAGGTACATTACCTACATACCATTGAAAATCAGTGGAGGTAAAACTGATAGTAGCTTTATTGTCATTTTGGTTTATATAGTAAAGGAAGTTTATTTCAGTTACCTCCCTTTGATGCATGACTTTTGTCAGCAGGCACCACAGGGGTGTCAAGAAATGGTGTCTAAAACACCTTAGGATTTGAGATAGTATATTGATATGAATCATATTGCACAAGTGCTCGCTGGTTTAGGGTCATTTCGGTTTTTTTCAGAACACCAGAAGAGCTTGGTATAGATTTCCAATCAACATCTAGTATATATAAACATAACATACATGTGTAAATGGGATGTGAGTTGATAATCCATACTAAGCCGTTATAGGTAACACAAGGTTTCTATTGGTCATATATCATCATTATTCACTATACATCTGTTGTTTTCTGGGTTTATCGCCTCTGAGTGTTGTAGCATTACAATCATTTCATTGTGATAAATTTTTCCTTATTTATACTCGGACACAATATATTAATTCTCGTAATCCGGAAATCTATGGAAGGGGAAGTCATTCCTTGGATTGGGAATGTCTCTAATTAGGATAATGTAATTCCATGTTCTACGTTCTTTGTACAGTGCTTTCCCACTGCCAAAACACAAAACAGTCGATAGGGCTTGTTTTAATCAGATTTTTAGAATGTGAACAAAATGGTAATTGTTGAGATTAAAATCATGTATTTGCTGAAGAGTTATAGAATGAAATGTTTGTTCATAATCTCTAAAATTCAGAAACAAAGTTGATTGACAGACTGTGATCATTTTTGTGAGTTATGTTGTGTAGAAATCCAATTGTGTGCTCTCGTACAATCTATGTTTTTCAGCAAAATGTTTCAGTGTTCCCAAAGAGTGGTGAAGGGATATATATTATATGTGAACATGGTTTACTTTTTTCAACACATTTATTTGTCAGGCACTTGAATATGAAACAATTTTAGCCAATCTAAACTTACATCACATTGGATAAAACATTATGTGTGATTGTTTTTTTAGTGGAAACTTGAGATTTTTTCATATTATGAGTCAATTGTATTGTTAATCTGTTCACTTATGTCTCCAAATTTTCATGATGTTGTTTGAAAAAAATTTCCCATGAAATTTTAAATGTAAGTGTGATTACTAATACTAGTATTAATAGCATGGGTAATACATGTCGATTCCACTACCGGTCTGTCAAATCATTTTTCTTGATGCCGAGTTATCTGCCCTTGTGGGTGCCATTTGCTTGTTAGAAATAGTTATTATTTAAGATGTTTCTGTCTTTATCGGTATATGGATATCCCCTAGTTTGCTTACACAAGCAAGCAAGAGCAGACAACTCTGCATAAGAAAAATATCAATCTACCAGGTGTTATCGTTCCTTACACAGAAAACTCCTGGTGAGATCGGAGATAAAAATTAATTGTTGCAATGGGGTTAAATATTTTTTCTTCTTTTAAGGAAATCCTCATAAGTAAAAGGTGTATTTCAAAACTTAGTTCTTATCTAATTTTCGTAGATGTACCCAGCTGTTCTATACCACTACAATACAATACCACTGTCCTATATTAAATCCATAATTTTTTACACCGAGTTGATACAAATTTTTGTTTGAGAGATTACAGTTATTTACAATGTTGTCTCTTTTCACTGTTTTATAAACATAGTGATTGAATTAATATAGAAATCTATAATTATATGTGTTGATGAAAATACAGGTTATTTTCCTCATATTTTATGCAATACAATGTATTTAAGCACAGAGATTGAGGGTTTTAGTGATATGGGAGAATATGTTGCTAAAATCTGCAAACTGATTCAGACTGAATATTATAACTGATTTTTTTTTAAAATCATTCTCTATACAATTATACTTCATTCATTGTATAGACTTTGTCATATCATATAAAACAGGCAAAAATTTGCTAAAAATTAGAAGTAAAGCAAGTTATTTTCATTTTTCAAAAATATCTGCCTATATTGTTTTCATTGCACCTTAGTCAATAAGTTCCAAATCAACTTAGACAATGAGAAAAGTATTTTTTGTTAGGAATGATCTTCCTCTTGATTTTGAGAATCGGGCCACCTGACCTTTTTCCAGAAGCTTTAATTCTCCATTTATCGTCTGAAGGTGTCTGAAGTAGACGATGTCTGTAGGATCATGTTTTTAAATCCACTTACAGAAATCCATTTGTGTACTTGTGCTGAGCACACTAAGTTTGTCATTGTTGACTCTATATAGACTGATTAAATCTATATTGGTAAAGAGTTTATTGTCTGCATATCTTGTTTCATTTAGCATCATCTCAGCAAATAAATTTTCAGCTGCTTCCCAATAAGAAAGAGAATCCAGGGTCATAACAGTAGGCAAGTAGCAAGTTTAGGTAAAAGACAAATATGTTTATTCAGTTAATTGACCTTTACCTACTTGAACTACTGCAATGGCCAAAAGTGATAAACAGATAAATAATTTCTTTTCAAAAGTAAACAGTACAGTGTCAAGGCTAGCACCTTGGATGAAAAGGATACTGAAAGTGTATTCATGATGCATATTTGCTGTCATTGTTGCACCTCACAGGTGAAATAAAACAGAACAACAATACTATTCAACATTGACAACAACAATTGTATCTTTATTAATGAATGAAAGGAACAGAAATATTCAAAGCTTCAAGAGACAGTACAACAATTTTCTGCATGTAAGAGGGCAAGAACTCAAATGCTATTCTGCTGGCATTACAGAATCTATGGTTGCCAATGGAGGCGCCTTTTCAACAGCTATTTCCGTTTTATATGTGGCGCCAGACCCACACGGGTGGATAACTTCTGTAGATTGTGCTGAATTAGGCTTGTATTTTTTGTACCAAGGGTCAAACCGGACATTTCCCAAGGGTATCCGTTCCTGAGACCTGGTCAACATTTTAAGGATCAAAATTCGACATGGTTCACTCACTTCCGGTTTGGACGGAAATGACACCCGGCTCTGAACTTGCTTCAGCAGTTTCTTGTGATTCGAATCATCGTATGGAAGGCGGCCATAAAGCTGAAAGATGAAAATAAATATGTATTGCATGTACGTATATAATTCAAACAGTTGTAAGAATAAGATTTATAGCGTTACTTTCGGTTTTTTCGATAAAAAAAGTTAAATTTTGAATGTTCCCACCAATCAACTACAAAGGTAAAAAAATAGAGATTTTTATCTTTCAATTACTATTACATGATAATTAATGCAGCATTTTATTTCTACTCATAACCCGTATTCTTATTCAAACAAATTTAAAAGAAGTCGATTTAAGGTAAGAAAGTAACGGCGTTTTGAGAGGTGTTTGCCGATTTAGTACATGTACCTGGTCAAAGACGCGAAGTTTGATGGTTCAACAAAGCATTTTGTTTGAACGATAATTCGTATAACTACAGTTTCAACACAGTTCTTTTTTTAAAATAGCATCTTCGTGCATGTTCTTACCATAGTAAAAAGTACGACCCCAATGCTCCACACATCGGCCAAGAAGGCATCGTAAGCTTGTCCCTTCAAAATCTCAGGAGGGGCGTAAGCATAGCTTCCACAGTATGTTTCACTGAGCTTAACCTCGCCAGATTTGTTTTTTGTAATCTTCTTAGCAAATCCGAAATCAGTAACTTTTAGGTTTTGTTTGAAATCAAGAAGAAGATTCTCACACTTTATGTCTCTATGGACGATCCCCTTGTTATGCATGTAAAGGATTCCGTCCTGGAGTTGGTAGAACCACACCCCGGCGACATCCTCCTCTATCATCTTCTTCTCTCGGATTGTATCCAACAGATCGGCACATCCCAGTTCCATGATCAGGAAGAACCGTGTAGTTGTCTCAATGACTTGGTAGAAGGCGATCAGGGACGGATGCTTCAGGACTTTAATAACATCTATTTCACGCGGCAGAAACTTGGTTAAGTAATCATCAGGCGCCTTGCGTTTAGAAATTATCTTCACAGCAACTTTGTGCTTTCTGTTGACATCATAGGCGGATCTGACACATGCATAAGACCCGGTACCAAGGGTCTTCCCAACTATGAATCCCTGGCTCTCTAGCACCTGGAACCGCCGACTGGTCCGACTGACACGTGCCGAAGTTGTGGACGAGTTGGCAGCATGTGTCTGCTTCTCGTCCTGGTCCGGTATATCATATGTGGAATCTCGTTCCGCCATCATTCATGGCTAATGAAACATGATAGAAAGTTAGGATGTCCCCATCCCGATTGTCTATAAGGTAACCAGCGATGATGACGTCATAATTAGTTCGATCCCGATAGCGATATATTTATGACGTCACAAAGAACAGTGCGTCATAATTAGCATGTCTGCTAATGCACGTCTTGAAATAATCTCCCATGAAATTTATCGTTGTCGATTGAGGGCAAATCGCGTTAACTCATGTAGGGACCTAGTTAGGATTGAACAAAAGGACAAACTTAACTTCGTTTCAAAACTCAAAACGATTTTCGCAGAGGAGTTATTTAATACGATCTAATACGAAAAATGATGGACGTAGGTTAATAAAAATTCAGTACAATGCACATGCTCTCTGTATTTTATGTCAATCTTCCATAGAGAATAAAACATTTGAATAAAAGAGAAGACATTTCTGAGAAATTTGTTGATTCTTAAAGGCCCACTACCTTTCCGAAACAACCATTAAAACAGTCAGTAAAAATAATAACATTATAAGAATATATATTATCGATGGCCCAAGATGATGTTACAACACCAAACAAATTTAAGATTTCCTGCGTAATCTGTGTTAACAGTGAAGCTTCATTTCGCTCTTCTGTTTTGCGTCTGGCGCAGTGATAGCTATTAGTCAACCAATTAATTATATAACGCGCGTTAAATTAGGACGACGCCGGGAAACATATAATGACCCACGTTATGAAAATTAACATTTGATTTATTTTATTTAAACTGTTCAGAAGATGAGATAAGTGTAGGATGAATGGTAAGCTAATAACTTTTGCGACTTCTACAAAATTACCAATCTCCTTTTACATTCCAATTTTAAAAATTAAAAGCCGTTTCGGAATATTAGGCCTAGTGGGGCTGTAAGTAAATTTTTACGTAAATGTCTTGGTCATATGAATAAAATGTTAATTTGATGATCTTTTCCCATTCCAACCTCTTAGTATGCGCGAAGATAAATTATATTCTCATGTCATTTACATCCGGAATTCCGCACTAAAATTAGAATGAATAAAGCCACGTGCGCTCTCTAGATTCCATCGCGCTCTCGAACATTGCGATGAAGAGAATGGCGTGATACCCGTTAGAGGCGAAAGATAGTATCTTTTATTAGCTACAAGGTTTCCATGAAGTACTTGTCATCCCATCGATTTCTTTCCGGAGCGTAAATTATGCCAATCCAAGGCAATGTCCAGACGATATCGCAATTTTGGATCCTGATCAGCTTGTGAGCAACTTCAACTAAGAGGACTTGTTTCCGTATCAGAAGGTGTCGCTGTCGCTTTACATTAAAGTAGATTATATAGATGTGCCTGGTTCACTATAGTTAACTATTTAGCATTTTTCTACCAAGCACATGATATTGTTAGTTTTTACAAACTTGTAAAGAAACAGTTATTCTTTTGGAGGGTACTTTGAGTCTTTGCTCTACTTTTTACTTTGAGGGTAAGTCTCTGGTTGTGGTTTTAATTTGTGACTAGACTATAATGGAAACCAACCACAAGAAAAATCTATGAGTATTGTCAGACGCGAAGGAACAAATGTTAGGTACACTCTGAATCTTCAATAACATCTCACAAAGACAAAGACCTAATTCATTGACATTATATCAAAATACATGACCTATAAGCCTGTGAATACTTGTGTATAGTCCATAATCAGTCACTTATATTTATGACATTTGGTTCTGATTTAAGTACATATTAATGTATACCTCTTAATTAATACAGATGCATATCTGGACATGCTATACATATGGAAGAGGATACATTGATTGGCAGAAGACCCTGAAGGCAATAAGTAAGTAGATGGGTTTGTTGTTTGTAGCAGTAATTCGTGGGGTACCCTTATACTGTTTTGTTGATATATCTGAAAGAACAACAGAACAAGTTATGTTTTCATTTTCTAGCATTGAGTACATTTTTAAAAGATTTCCTTATTCAGTTGAATGTTTTTTGATTGATAATACAATTTGATATATTGAAATAACCCATGGTTTTCTTATTCAGTTGAATGTTTTTTGATAGATAATTTTATTTTATATATTTGTGGAGTGTAAACTTTATCATATATTGCACACAATATAAAAATGGGGTTTTGATGTCTGAAGTTTGAAGTATACACTAGGCATATACCTAATAAGAGCTAGTCAAAAAAGAAAAAATGTCTTTATATATTGGAATATTTATAAAAGCCCATAACTGCAATTTGTAATTAACACGTGGCTAGTTAGTAAATATACTTTTGCAAATGTATTAAGTAAACAATACATATTTCTTGGTTATGTAAACAGGGCTTATGACTAAAGAATTACATGATTGATCCCACAGCTAGAAAATGGATCGTTTTAATTCAGAAACATGGAGGGATAATTCAGCATATATACCAGTTATATATGATAAAGCCCAGTAAAGGAATACTGTATAATACCCTTCCAGCAAATTGGATTTAAGAATTACTACATAACTTAATGTGTGAAATACCCCACCAGTTAAATACCTAAACTAACACCCACTGTTCTGACCAGATGTGATTTAGACTTGTACAAGGGGGCTATACTAATCTGTTAGTTTGGATTAAGACTGGAGTAGGACCTGTTTCCTTTGGCAGGTGGCCGGTATTGTGGTGAGGAGTTAAAGAAGGTATGTAAATGTTGACAAACTCATCCAAGTCGTGTGTGCTGTCATACATAATTAAGTTATACAGTAGTGTGTGATGAGGGTTGTTTATAATGCACAGAAAAAAAACCCGAATTATTTACAGGTAGGAACCAACATAGAATCATCTTTGGAACTTGAAATAAATATCATTTAGTAAATCAAAAATAGAAAGTATTTGAAAACTAGATAGACACAAAATTTGTTTGAAGTAAATTTATAAATTAAAATACATAAAAATATGTTGTCTTCATTAAAGTTTATAATTATGTTTGTGGCTTAATTTGAAGAAAAAGAAATTAATGGTAACTGAAGTAAAAATTGCTAGACAAATCTTTTATGAATTTTAACTTTAACTATCGCAGAATTAAAAAAAAAAAATTGTTTTTATTTTTTTTTCAAAAAATATTTTGTACATGTACTAGTATTTAAAATGCAGGTCAGTCTTGAAGAAAACTCATAAAAGGATTGTAATAGGAATAGCCATTTAATACTCTTGAACATAAGTAGTTTATCCTTTGATTTCACTAATGAAAAGGAACCTTTTTACAACTTTTAATATATTTTCCAATAGCTAATATATTGCGGTATAAGAACTCTAAAAGGAGTCCAGTTACAAGATAAAAATGACGGTGTTTACTTAAAGGTTAAAACAGGTTTAGCTTTGTTTGTATCCTCCAAATTCTGAACATTTCACACCTAGCGTTTTCATTTACGGAGAGGAGGGGGAGGGCAAGGAGGGTCACTGCTCCATGTTATACCATCACTTGAGATATGGCAGGTAGCAGGAATGAAATAAAGGTTTAAATACCAGTACCCCCCTGGGGAAATAAAAAGAACGGGTATTATTGGGTGAATCTGAATAGCTATGTTTACTCTAATCATCCAGAGGACTTTCTGTTATTTTGATAGTTGGTAATTGAGTTGGGCGGCGTATTGAGGACATTACAATGCTATTCTGGTAAAGCTTCTCTAGATTTGTACAGCTTGAACCGGGGTCACAATAGAATCTCATTATATCGCCTCCTTGATCAAGCTATTACATGATTAAGTCTCGCTGTCTTGTTGATTTAGGGAGCGTGATTCATTCACTAGTGTTGTCTATATTAGCTGTACATTACCTACATGTTATATTTCTCTGTATCAATGTAGTCACATATTCCGGTGGATTAGCAATGTCCTCGGGTCTACTGTACAGATTCTGGGTATGTTTATCATACCGATTATAGGATAATCTAGGGTTCCGGTTTTTCTTATTGTCAAGGCTCATAGGAAGGGTTCATGTGGAGATTTCTATACAAAGCTGTTGGAAAATTTTACAAAAAGTGCCGGAAATCAACAAAATTTGAGTTTTGTAAATTTTAAAACTTTCTGGAGGAATCATTATTGCTGAAAGTTCAAGGTAATTATGCAAAATGTATTTAGTTCTCTCATTCTATCAGTATTATGTATATAATTGAAAACTTGGATCATTCTTCACAGAGGTAAAATTTTGCAGTCACTCATTTACTGTAAGGAAAAATTGGCAACTTTTGACTAATCACATAACTGTATGTAACATAATTGTTCAGGTTAGCAAGAAAAATTATATGAGTGGGGATGGTTTTTATAAAATCTTTATCAAATTAAAGAAAGAAAATTAACAAGCCAAGGTAGTGTGTAACCTTACCTTTATGACAGATCACACAGGCATAACATAAATACCCAGTATGTTTCTAAGACATTCTTATATCTGCTTGGGTTTGGATGACGATTAAATTTATAGCAGAACACACACCCTTGTTCTGTTTAGATTTATTCTCTAAAAAAATTTAATCCAAGATTAGATGACAATGGACGTTTGACATATAAAATATGTTAAGGCAATTAAAGGCCATAGTTAAATTAGTTGTGTAATCTCTATTATTTCTAAAACTTTACATGGGAAGTTGTTGCAGTACCTCACATTTTGGTTTACTTTATTGTAATGTAAAGGTCACATTTCATGAACAAGCTTAAGATCACCCGATGCAATTATCATGTTAAGAAGTTAAAATTATATTATGATGTGTTAATCCAAATGAATGTAACAATTGTTTAAATCATATGTGATCTTTTTTAATCTTAAATACCTTGTAATTGGTCTTTCTTGTTGTGAAATATTTCTTGAAAATATTGTAACTTGCTTCCAAATGAGGAAACATTTTTTGGTCCAGATAGATATAATATGGCAAAGCAGCATAGATATTTTTTCTTGCTTCAAAAGGGGTAAATTATTGAGATATGAAATGTAAGATTTGCTTCCCTTGGTATAGTATACTTCAGTATTAGATTGGGTTTTCAATATTAAACATTACATGGGTAGTTACCCGGTAATCATTAATATGGGTAGTTAATCATTAGTATGTTAACATGCTTGTACAAGGCATATTCGATGAATTTTGTACATCTGTATTCTGTATTTTCTGAGTGGTTAAGGTGTTTAGTATTCGACATATTACCACTTGGGGCAGTTAGTAGTTGACAGGTAATGACCATAGTTTGGTGGTTTTCCTCCAGTCATTGCAACTTTTCTTCTTGTGAACTTGGTATATCCTTAAATGACCTTGTCTGTTAAAAGGACATAAAAAAACCACCTGTAACCAGATTAAGAGAGTTATGGCCCTTTATTTTATTTTTTTACCAAATAAAGAACTTTTGAGTCTGATGAAATAATTCCCTCATACATTTATCATCATCAATTACATTAACAATGATGTTTTTAATCTTCTTTCCTTAGATTCCTTTCATTAGACTTGTTTAGAAAAGAAGAAATTGGGGAAAAGGTTAAAAAAACAAAACAAAAAAAGGTTGTCATCAAATGAGTATAGGTCCTTATTCATTCTTCAGCTCTATGATATTATGTTCTATGTGTTTGAATATAACATTTGGATTCAAAGCAAAAAGATGAAATTCATAACGTTTGAATTTTTGTGATTTTGAATTAAAATGCCATTGCTGTCATTTGACATTTTTACTTCGATATTACACATACTAGCTGACTGACTGATCATAGGACACATGATAGTCCCCAGTGGGCAGAGAAAGGCATGGGTTCGTCCCTAATGTTGTTACATCTTACCTCCAACCACAAATCAGTGACTGGTATGTGTGGGCTTATGCTTCAATGTACGGGGGACATGTGATCACCCCTAGCTTTATCAAATACCCTGGACTTTTATTGTATTTATTTCTGTAGTTACAAGATAAGGGCATGCCAATGTTACTGCAGTAACTTCCACAACGTCATTTACATTGCCATTTACAGAAATCTGCATGTTAGTATGCTATGTCTAACAATTGTCTGTGGAGCATCAAAATGCATGTGAACTATTGAAATTGACTCTCCAGTCTTTTTCATAATGCATAATTACATCTTTATATTTCAGATGCAACATGTGTTTTTTTTATATATATTCATTCTTGAAAAAAATATGTTATTAGAGTGCATCATTTAAAAATTCAATAATAGGAAAAATCTGGGGATTGGGGAAGGTGATGGGGACAGGGAAATATGTCTTTTATTCATAAAAAGAATCTTGAATATTCACTATAAAATCTTTAATTGTAAACCATTTGTTATTCATAAAGAGAATCTTGAATATCCACTATAAAATCTTTAATTGTAAATCATTTGTTATTCATAAAAAGAATCTTGAATATCCACTATAAAATCTTTAATTGTAAATCATTTGTTATTCATAAAAAGAATCTTGAATATCCACTATAAAATCTTTAATTGTAAATCATTTGTTATTCATAAAAAGAATCTTGAATATCCACTATAAAATCTTTAATTGTAAATCATTTGTTATTCATAAAAAGAATCTTGAATATCCACTATAAAATCTTTCATTGTAAATCATTTGTTATTCATAAAAAGAATCTTGAATATCCACTATAAAATCTTTAATTGTAAACCATTTGTAACAACCCCTGCCTCCCACCTATTCTGTCATGTACTATACATCTTCTCTCCAATAGAGTAAGTCAAAAATAAAACTGAATTACATGATGGATGAAGTAATGAAGAGCTATTTACAATGGTGACAAGAATCTATACCCTATATATATATATATATTTATATATATGTTAGAAAAATCTATAATCTATTTCCCATTGACCTATTGGGATTGAACCCTTATCGGCCAGTACATGGGATGATGCTCGTGTTTCCCTATGAACTAGTCTCCTCAGGGCTTCTTCAGCAGATTTCAACTTACTAATCTTCTTGTCCTTTGTTTTTTGACATGTATGGGTACACAGCAACGCATCATGCTGTCTAAACACAATCTCCATGTCTCGTTTTAGCCAAGAGTAATGAAATATTTTCTAAAGCAATAAAACGACCATGCATGATATGAAGAATTTTGTTAAAACTGTGCAGCTACACTTTTCTGGAGGTTAAAACCACCTGCAAGATATCCTGCACTGACAGTTTTGTATAAAATAGAAAGGCTGGCATATAATTATTTTCATATATCGTGATTAGCACTGTATTTCTACACAAGCCAGAACTTTGCTTATTGGATAAAGACTTTATGCGCATGTAAACAGTGCCTCGTTTGAAATCAAAGGGAGATAATTGGTGTTGGGATTTCCAGATGGCCTCCTAAATTGAATTTGTGTAGAATGCTTCCATTTGGATTTTGTCATTCTTATGAAATTATAAAGGGAGGCAGAAGGAATATGGTTATCATTTAGCTTCATTTTTTATCATTTCTTGTGTAGTTGGCTTGTCATTTTTCCAAAGCTTGTAAATGTTGCGCTATCAAAAATTCTGTGCATGCCTACTGCTTATTAAAGAAATCCATATTTTTGATGGTTTCAGCCATATGTAATATATAGACGGAGTACATTTGATACTGTATACTGTGGTAGTGGAAGGTAAAGGAGCTGGTTATACATTTTATTTCTAAAGAGAATTTGTTTTCTTGGTAACATCAAATTATAAATGATAAAGAGTTCTGAAAATAAATTATAGTGCAATTAATGATAATTCATAATGTTTTTTTTTTTTCTTAACATTGTACCAAAAGGTTGTTTGAGGATAGCATCATTCTCAGAAACTGCTGTATATATCTGGTATAACTGAGACTGGTGTGATTGTGATTGTGATCACTATTCATGTTTCTATCTCATTAAAATGTACTGTATCATTCCTTAGTGGCTCAGTGGTTAAGGTGTTGATTCATCCACTACTGGATGGCGAGTTCTAAACCAAAATGGAGCAGTTGCCAATTCAAGTACTCACTGACTGTAGGTCAGTGTGTTTTCCTTGGGAACTCCAGCTTTCCTCCACCTCCTAAAATTGGCACATCTTCAAATTACACTGAATGTTAATGTAACAGCCTAACAGGAGAGGAGAAAATGTAGCGGCCAGACCAGGATTCGATTGGGGACCTCCGAACACTAGCCAAATGCTCGACCGCTGAGCTACCTGGTCCCTGATGATTGACCCAGTCCAATCACGCTACAATTGAGGCAAACTGTGAAAAGACACACACCAGACCCACCTACTCATTGGTTAGAGTGAGATTCTTTTAAAAGAAATTAAATGATAGGCCCTTGCTTTATAAGAATAAAATTTTGTTTGGTATTGTGAACACCATAGCTCGAGTAGATCTTCTCTAAGCACAATGAGATTATGTATGCTGCCAAACATCTACAAGATCTTAGATGATCGAGTTTTAATATAAAAATCGTTCAAGAGTATGTCTGACTTATGACGAGTTTGATGAAACTGTCCTGATGACCATACAAATTTGTATTGTATGTCATGATCAGGTGACTGAAAGGCCCAATGGGCTTCCTTTCACAGAACAGCTGTTCTATTACTTTCAGAAATCTGACATTTTGCGGCAATTTTTCAAATGACATACTCTCCCCAAATCAGCCACAGTAATTAATTCTTAAAATAGAAAATTTTGATTCATATTATATATATGTATTGTCTTCATTGCTGTCCATTATGTATATATTCATATTATGTATTCGGGAGAGGACGTTACTAAGTTGGCAAAACTTGTGTCCAATCCCTGTTGTCAATAATTTACGACAATAAAAATATGTTTAAAATCAAAATCAGTAATTAACGAGAAGTGTCCTTTTATGTCCTAAGTGACACAGTCATTTTATTTTTATGTACCTATAGTATCTTTACATTAGAGCAAAGAGGAATATGTTATTAAAGATCTTAGGAGATTTCTAGAATTGCTTTAATGACTATTTGAGTAAAAAGATGGAGATAAAATAAAACATGATCCCATTCTAATAAATCACATTTAATTACCTCCGATATTGTTTTAAACTTTTTTAGGGCAATGTCAGGTTGAGTGGTTGACAAATAATTCAAACACACAAATGAGAGTAGAATCTATTTTAGGATATTGATTGCTTGAAAAAAATGCAAAAGATGGATATTGAATTGCATCTCATTTTAACCATTTCACACAAGTGAACAGATTTATAGGAGATCAGTTCTCTAAAACCTGGCATGATCGTGACCTTAAATGTCCGGATGTGAAAAACCTGGTCAATGATATCAAATTCCGGACTTTCAGGAGTGGAGCTCTATGACTAACTAGACATTTACATCTATAAACAGATTCCTTAATTAAAGCAAAATTGTGTGTGATTAAAATTTGCATATTACCGTATTCAACCCAATAAGTGCCCCCTTCTCTATAAGCACCCCTCCTCCTTTTGCCTCAATTTCATTTACCTTGAATCAAATTCAGGCTGAAAATATGGAAAGTGTGGATTTCTTTATTGATTTCTTTTGCAAAATGATATTGCTTACTTTGCACACTAATTTTATGAAAGGCTATAGTCCACATTTGGTTCTATTAAGCGCCCCCTTATGTATTTCAATTTTTTTAAGCGCCCTGGGCACTTATTTGGTCGAATTTGTTTAATCAAACACAAAAACTTTTCACCACAAACATAATCTGAGTGCATGTCCATCAGAAATACCATTCAAAATCATGAAATTAAATTGGGGCTAAAAGGTCAATAGGTGTGAAAATTAGAAATTTAATTAAATTACGTCACCATGAAAATCAGTTACTATAACTCTTAATTTAATGATGTCACTTGTCCTCTTTTAAATTTACTTTATTTTAAACATTTACTACAAATGTAATTATCAGTTAGGAACTATACACACAATGAGCTATTTAACATCTATAATCTGACATTTTGAAGGCAAATCTTAATAGCATAAAATGGAATAGTGCTACTGAATATCTTTCCCTATAAAATGAAATTGAATTGAAAATTACTTAAATTGTGTTTTGAAATATTCTGTTTACTATAAAGTGTTGCTACATGTTTGTCATTTAGAATCAATATGTCGCGTAGCAACATCTTGTCACCCCTCCATATACGTGTACACCTCAACATATGCTACCCCGTAATTTATTTATCAGATACACAGGGCCCAGGAAACTGAACAGTCTGTATACAACTGGACCTATTCTAGTATCTATAAAACAATATCGGACATGTTGGTGATCAAAATTCAAATTAAGTAAGACTAATGCCACTTTGTGTTACATTACATAAATATTTGAATTCATATAGATATACAGAGGACTCCACATAATCGAATAACGGTTATTCGAATATTTCGGTTATTTGCATAAAATTCTGCGGTCCCGATTTTTTCCTTCTTTATCTTTGTTTTTCAACTCTGTGTATTTGCATAGACTTTTACATGACCTCCGGTTATTTGAATAAAATATTTGGGAAATTCTAAAAATATAATTGAATATTTTTCAATTTTGCAATATATTTTTAGCGAAATTCGCCGATATATGTTTCAAAATACTTCGCTTTTACTAGGAATCATCCTGGTAACAGAGTAACGTTATCGTATGGCTTGTTATTTTATGCATGAATCTGCAAAGGTATTCGACGCTGTTACGATTTACATCAGCAGCGGTTGATCATAACTTTAGTATATTCACTGACTCAAACATCTAATTAAAGCATTTGCACTTTGAAATATGTTTATTTATTAACGTAACGTACCTTAGTTCGCGATCGGTTGGAGAAACCATGCTTCCTTACAACAATCGCCATTCATGAGTAGTCTCGTTCAACCAGAGTCTTGTTGACTACGACAGACATGTGCGTATCAAGCGTCTCGTTGAACGAGACATAAAAGCATGCAAAGTCGGCGTGCAATGACTACCGCAAGTTTCGTACAGTATGTAAGCTTAGGATACAAAAGATACTTGCTACGTTAATTGTTTCATTGCTACTTGAATATGCATTAATTTCTGAAATGTTATCAAGCTATTCGCCGTATAGATCAACAATACAGGGAGAATTCTCAAAAGACATTTAGGTCGAGTGAACGCATGGCTTCATCACCTGCCGCCATTTTCGAATTCATATGCACATGTGTAAAAGCAACACTACTAGTTGATCGGCACTTTGAAGTTTAATCACGATCGTAAGTTCATTTTGCCAGGCAAATGTACGTAAATTTGTTTATTATTTAGGTTTAGAATTGTAGACACAAATCCAATCCTGTTTAGTAGAATCTAATTGCATTTGATATCGATCGTTTAGCTGTTTCTCAAATATTCACGTGTCGATCTAACGTAAACAAGAATCTAATATTGGAATATTTTTTTGTTATTAAACAATTAAAATCGATTTACAACTTCGAAAATAATTACTTGTGGTTCGTTTTAAGTGTAAATAATTTACGTATTTATCAAGTAAACGAAACGATATCTATTTGCCTATTCACATACATATGTGTGGGGTCAAACGGAGGTGCAAAATGTCATCTCCGCCTATTCGAATACTCCGGTTTTTTGCATATTTTCTTCTGGAAAATGACCTATGCAAATAAGCGGAATCCTCTGTATATTTTTTTTACCAAATTTTAAACCTAGATTCCCAACTGTCAGGTCCCTGTGATTTACTATAGATCATAGCATCAGTGTTTTGTTTCTCTGTAAAATTATCAATATCAAACAAATTACATTTTAATTTCAGTAGTGGCTAATTATATCTCAAAACACATATTGTAAAACTGATTGGACAATTTTACTGATTTGATTAGTCAAATTTTTTGAGCATTTACCAAAATTCAAGACTTTGGGTAATTTGTTAATTGAAAAGATGAGTACCATAGTTTTTATGTGATGTTTTCATTAGGTCACCTGAGAAAGTCTGAATTGATTTGTCACCTACATATTCTAATTGCCTTTTGTGTGTCGTCATGTGTCGTAAACAATTTACATTTTTGACTTCTTCTCAAAAATGTTGAAGCAAATTGAGTGAAATTTCAAAAAATCTTCTCAATGTACAGATGTAGTAGAATCAAATACTGTTCATAGATAGATGGGAAAGGCCCTTTACAAAAAGATAGCATCTTAATATCATATCTAAATTGGTCCTGGTTGAGCCCAGGGGCCAAAGGGGCGGGGTCAAAATGACTAAAATTAAAAAAAAAAAAAATCTAAACATATGCGATGGAATCAAATACTTGCCATCAATTAAAAGGTCAAATCGATAAAATTACTGACTGATTTCAAGGTGCAATAGGTCAATATTTATATATGGTATATACAGTCAAACCTGCAATAGCGGACACTTCTATATAGCGGACACCTGTCCATAACGGACAGTGCAAGGAATCCCCAACAAAAATCACTATATAAATGTTATGTATATAGCGGACACCTACTCAAAGCGGACAGCGGACACTAAATTTAGTCTGTAAGTCGGTAAAATTTCCATATAACGGACACAAATAAATTTTCTGAACGTCGATACTTTCACTCGAAAATAACATAAGCTTTCAGTAGAAGTTAGACTACATAAATATACAGTATAGTGGACACAAAAAGATATCGTTTTTGAATGAAAATCACTGTATGAATTGAATGTGCATAGCGGACACTTTCTATGAAGAAAGCGGACACTTAGATTTAACCTGAAGACAGTAAATATTCTATTATACAAACAGCGAACATCTTATCTGAACCTGTGCATCGGTAAAACAACAATGGAAGCCATATCGGCAATGTTCTTCTGCGTTAGTCAATTAGAGTTATTTCCCTTACGTCACCTTTCGTAACACCCTGGGGTTTGCATTAAATCAGTGTTGGAATACACCTTCGGGACTCGTTGGGTGTGAACCATTGTTAGTATAGCGACTTTTTGATGTCAGCCAGTTCACGACTACACATGTTTACATTTGTTTTGTCTGAAATAACAGAGATTCAAGACAGCGTGGACACTTTACTTGGCTCATTAACAATGTGTTTAGAACAATTACATGTACGGACCAATGAGTGGCGAAAAGATGGAATCTTCCAGCATATTGGCAACCCCAAATGGAAATTTTTGAACGAGGCCAAACATCAATTTTCTCATTTTGTGCCACTTTTTATTTGGGATTTTACAAGCACAGACAATGTTATGGCTTGTTCAAAACCTTCGCGAAAGGCTCTGTGATAATGTGCAATTGTGTGTATTAATTAATACGAAAGAGTTGTTTTATTTACCTGAAGATGTTAATAAATTATTTGTCCTGAATAACCTTGCTTTTTTATTTCATATGCATTGTACTGTATATACGATTTATTAAATAATTGTTTCAGATTCATTTTTTCTGATTTGATTGAAATGAAAAATATAAATATACTGTACATATTCCTTATTCCAAAATGAACCAAATGAAAAGAAAATGAGACAAAGACATGTATTTGTGTAAGGAAAGATTGTTTAGGTTGAACCGCTCAGGGGACATAACTCGTCAAAACACTGACCTCTATATAAAGGACGCCTCTCTATAAAGGACACTTTAGCCTTGTCCCCTGGGTGTCCTTTATTCACAGGTTTGACTGTATAGTGCTTATACGTGTGTTTCATTCTGTATATGAACTCAGGTGACCGTTAAGGCCCATGGGCCTCTTGTTATGTAAATATTTGAAATTGTGCTACCAATAAATATTTAGATTAAACAGTACTTACAAAATTAAATTTATATACCATTTAACATTTAAATGTAACTGAATAAAATATGTGTTCCATATCTTTAGTCTTATCTCTTTGCATTGCTTTAAACAACTATGAAGAATCCTATTTGTAACAAGAAAGAAGTCCAAAGAAGTGTCTCGAACTTGGGACTTCTGAACACTAGCCAGATGCTAGCTACCGATTAGTTGTTAATTATCGGCCCAGTTCAATACCACTACACATATAATAGACAAATTACAGAAATGCAAAATGCAATTGATAACATATTGTTATCCCCGCTTTCACCGAAACAAGGGATATTATTCTTATTCCAGCTTTCCTCCACCTTCTTAACCTGGCACATCCTTAAATGACCCTAGCTGTTGATTGGATGTTAAACTAATCAAACCAAACCAATTAAAGGACATTCTTTTCAGACATGGTTTTTGTAAACATCTACATTTAACTTCCATTTTTTAGCCCATTTACCCATTTCAAGTCTAACTGTCTTGAGTAGATTGAGATAGAAAAAAAATACATCTCCAATGAATGATATCTCAAAAATCATTTATCTCTTAGACTGTTTTGGAGTATGATTCACTCAAAAAATTAATGTTTCAAAAGTTGGGAATTGTTTATAATCAAAACAAAAATGGAAACTGCGTATTCAAATGAAATTCAGCCCAAGTATTGTTACAGGTATTTAAAGAAATGTAAATTTACAAATAGGTGTAAAACAGGCTATTTTTCGATAACGATCTTATTAGAAATGCATATGTATTGTTAATGTTTTGTGTGATGGCGTGTCCGTGGTAGATACTGTTATTGTACCAGCTTGTGGGACAGAGGGGGTGTGACAGCTGTATGTAACAGCCGCTCAGTTTACCAATAAAGCCCCTATTCTTTACAAAAGTTGACGTAGGTAAAACGCTTTAATATCAATTTTATACATCTGTTGATTGCAATTTGTTGCACCTCGGGGAGAAAAACTTGTGATGTATTGTTTTTGTCATTAATTTGCTTGATCGGACGGTTATTTATGAAAAAAGTGCAATATCCTCCAGGTACACTAGTTGCATCATCCTTTAAATTCAGCATCCTCATAGAACAGCGTTATTTTATAAAATAAACTTGCAACAAAATGAATATTATATTTGTTTTTTAAAGATTTATGAAGAAATTAAGACTTGATAATCTGTCATTATAACCACTGTATAAGATGATCTATTATGGCCAGAAATGTAATATCTATGGTGTTACCTCTCAGTTATACTTGTATATATATATTGACATACCTGTATTGATAACGACTTTCTATGTATTCTCTGTGTATGATATTCCTGTGGTATTATTACGATTTTGTATGTTTACAAATTCCTGTAAATGCCCACCTGTGTATATACACATGAATTATCTATCTGTAATTTCTACACCTGAGGTATTTCTGCCACAGTAACTTGTGTTACTTTATTCCAAAACAAAGTCTTTAGAATAAAATAAGGCAGACCTGTTCTATACGACTTATTTGGCATTCATAGATCTTTGACATTTCCAGTTGACTTCAACTGAAAGTTCTATTGATATGTTGAAGATTTAGTTATACATCAGCTTTAAGTGGTCTGCATGAAGAGTTGCGAATCTTTTTGTTGCTAACGTTGAGATCCATCTAAGGTAACACTCGAGATGGTCACCATTTTGATATCTTCATTTATTATATTGTTTTAATGCAGAGTTGTTTTTCAGGTCATCTGACCGAAGGTCACGATGACCTATTGTCATCGTGTTTCGTCCGTCGTCGTGCGTCTTGCGTAAAATTATTTATACAAAAGCCTACTCCTCCTAAACCCTTGAGTGAATTACATCCATATTTGGTGTGAAACATCCTTAGGGAAGGACAATCATATTATATATTAATGAGATAGGTCCGACCCCTAGTGGCAGAGGGGCAGGGCCCCGAAAGGGGAAATTTTCTTAATTTAAGCTTTTAAATCCTACTCCTCCTTCATCCTTGGATGGATTTCATCCATATTTGGTATGAAACATCATTTGGGAAGGGCAATCTTATTTTATATAAATGAGCCTGTCAGACCTCTAAGGACTGAGGGGTGGGGCCCCAAAACGGCAAATTTTCTTAAATTTAGCTTTAAAATCCTACTCCTCCTTCATCCTTGGATGGATTTCATCCATATTTGGTATGAAACATCGTTTGGAAAGGGCAATCTTATTTTATATAAATGAGCCTGTCAGACCCCTAGGGACTGAGGGATGGGGCCCCAAAAGGGGAAATTTTCTTAATTTTAGCTTTAAAATCCTACTACTCCTTCATCCATTGATGGATTTCATCTATATTTAGTGGTAGACATCATTGGGGAAGGACACTCATATTGTATATAAATGAGATAGGTCCGACCCCTTGGGGCTTACGGGCGGGGCCCCAAAAGGGGAAATTTTCTTAATTTTAGCTTTAAATCCTACTCCTCCTTCATCCTTGGATGGATTTCATCTATATTAATGTTAGATATCATTCGGGAAGGACAATCATATTTTGTATAAATGAGTATAGTCCGACCCCTAGGGGCTGTGGGGTGGGGCCCAAAAAGGGGAAATTTTCTTAATTTAAGCTTTTAAATCCTACTCCTCCTTCATCCTTCGATGGATTTCATCCATATTTGGTGTGAAACATCATTGGGAAGGATAATTGTATTTTATATAGATGAGTCTGGTCCGACCTTAGGGACTGAGATGTGGAGCCCCAAAAGGGCAAATTTTCTTAATTTTAGCTGGCCCACTTCCTGTTTTCAGATTTCGGTCTCCGATCTCAATGAGATAGGGGTTTTAATTGATGCTGAACAACATGCAAACATTTTCTATAGTTTTTGGTATTCAAAGATGGCCGCTGGCCCACTTCCTGTTTTAAGGTTTTAGTTTCCGATCTCGATGATAATTGGTCTATAGGGGTTTTAATTGATTCAGAAGGGGGAACTTTAGGTGAGGACAATCATATTTTATAAAGGACTGACCTAAGACCCATGTGGATAGTACGGCAGAGGTCCATAATTTGGAGCTTTGCTAAAATTTGGCTTTAAGAGCGATATGAAACATCATTTGGGAAGGGCAATCTTATTTTATATAAATGAGCCTGTCAGACCTCTAAGGACTGAGGGGTGGGGCCCCAAAACGGCAAATTTTCTTTAAATTTAGCTTTAAAATCCTACTCCTCCTTCATCCTTGGATGGATTTCATCCATATTTGGTATGAAACATCGTTTGGGAAGGGCAATCTTATTTTATATAAATGAGCCTGTCAGACCCCTAGGGACTGAGGGGTGGGGCCCCAAAGGGGGAAATTTCTTATTTTTTTAGCTTTAAAATCCTACTCCTCTTTCATCCATTGATGGATTTCATCTATATTTAGTGGTAGACATCATTGGGGAAGGACACTCATATTGTATATAAATGAGATAGGTCCGACCCCTTGGGGCTTACGGGCGGGGCCCCAAAAGGGGAAATTTTCTTAATTTTAGCTTTAAAATCCTACTCCTCCTTCATCCTTGTTGGATTTCATCTATATTAATGTTAGATATCATTCGGGAAGGACAATCATATTTTGTATAAATGAGTATAGTCCGACCCCTAGGGGCTGTGGGGTGGGGCCCAAAAAGGGGAAATTTTCTTAATTTAAGCTTTTAAATCCTACTCCTCCTTCATCCTTCGATGGATTTCATCCATATTTGGTGTGAAACATCATTGGGAAGGATAATTGTATTTTATATAGATGAGTCTGGTCCGACCTTAGGGACTGAGATGTGGAGCCCCAAAAGGGCAAATTTTCTTAATTTTAGCTGGCCCACTTCCTGTTTTCAGATTTCGGTCTCCGATCTCAATGAGATAGGGGTTTTAATTGATGCCGAACAACATGCAAACATTTTCTATAGTTTTTGGTATTCAAAGATGGCCGCTGGCCCACTTCCTGTTTTAAGGTTTTAGTTTCCGATCTCAATGATAATTGGTCTATAGGGGTTTTAATTGATTCAGAAGGGGGAACTTTAGGTGAGGACAATCATATTTTATAAAGGACCTAGCTAAGACCCATGTGGATAGTACGGCAGAGGTCAAAAATTTTGAGCTTTGCTGAAATTTGGCTTTAAAATCTGACTCCTCCTTATATTAATCTTTGAATGGGTTACAACCATATTTGAATGAAGGGCTACCAAGTTTGTTCAACAAATGACATTTACCTATTTCAGAAACTTACATATTCAACTAAGGAGTTCCTTGTATTGTTTATATTAATCATTAACCAATACTTTATACTGTGGCTTTGTTGTTTTGTAACATGAGTCAGATAACCGTTAAGGCCCGTGAGCCTCTTGTTATGTGTTTACATGAGATCAACATTGGCTTGCATTTGCCTCTGTTCTGCATTGGGCTCAATTGCTAAGCATTCTAACTTGTTCTTGGAGGTCCCAGGTTCAAATTTAATAGCTCTGCAGTGTAACATTTGGTACCTGTGACCAAATTCGCTACAAGGAAGTTATATATAATTGACAATGGGATAACCGATCCAGCAATTTTTATTGTCTCTGTGGTGGAGACTTTAATGGAGGGAAGAGTGTAAAGGTTCTCTATCAAGTTGAATTTCACATGGGTAGGCATAGCTCAATCAGCAGGGCATCAGTCTAGTGCTCTGAGGTCAGGCTTTGAAGTTGCGTCTGGTGGTACATTTTTCCCCTGCTTTCACATATAACTGAAACTACAATCTGTGCTTGCACTGTTTATGAAATGAGGGATGTTGTTTGAAAGATGTTGTAATACCATGACTTGTGTTTCCTAATATACAGTATAGCAATGGACATTTTTATCTTCATAATTTTGTGAATTCACAAGTTTGAATTTTATCAGTTTGGAATTTGACTCATTCTTGAAGTTGTGAGATTTTGGAAACATAGAAAGTGATGGTTCTGTATATGGTGGATGTTTAAATTGTTTATTCAATCATGATAGGGGAATGAAAATATGAAATATACAGGTATAACGATATTAAGATTGGAGAGCCATCTGTTGGCTCGTTTTACTGTCGCCAGCTGGAGTAGTTGTCGCATTCCAGTATACAATACGAATATAGGTAAAAGGTTTGTCTATGGATGTAATATTCTATTGATCTGACGGTAACAACTGCTCTACACAGCATATGGTGGCCACTTCAATATGCAATGACACCGTATCTGAACATGTAACACATGTGACCAATAGGTGAAGTGGGGCCTACATGAGGAAGATCAGGGAGGACTCAATACAGAATAAATATCTGTTTACAATTTATTACTATTTCATTCTTAATCTTGAAAAAATATTTTGTTTTTGAAAAGTTTAATTTTGAAATTTGAGAAAAGTTTCAAATGTTTTTATATTGTTATATTTTGAATAAGAGTTATTTAATATTTTATATTTACTGTTTTACAGATTTTGCTTTTTTTTTTCAAGGTCCTCACCATATAGGTCGATGAGGATGTGTAAGGATCAACCAGTGTATACGTATATACTTAATCCTGTGACGCACTTTCTTTACTGACTCTATTTTAGCATTACTTTCGTCTTTAAGTCCAACCTCAAAGGATATCTTCTTGTAAAAAGATGTCACATTAATTACCTACCATATACGTACATTTATTTCCATAAATTCGGTCGCTTATTCAGTAAACTTTTGATGTCATGCTATATAACTCTTCTAACGGGAAACATTACGATAGACTGATCGCCAGACATTACATGACTCTAGCTACGTCTTGTGCTCAAGCATGAACTTGTTTCCATTCAATGCTGGAACAAACGTCATAGCATCCACTATACAATTTGCAAAGTCATGTGCGGTACCCTGCAAATTTGATTGTCAGTTTCAAATGAAATTGAATTTTCGCAACTTTTTAGAATATTTAAATTTGTGTAAGCTTATTTTTAAGCATATAAGTATCTAACTGAATTTAATTAAAGTAAATTTAAGTTAAATTTTAATTTTGCTAAAGTTGTTATTCTTACAAACTAGTGAAATTTCAAAATTTAGTAGCCATGAAAAGCATAATATTACGTCACGCTTTGATTTTCTCTTCACAAGCCTCCCATTGGCCACTGTTACAGTTCAGTGTTGCTTCTAGGTTGCGGATTTGCGGTATTTCCGCTACTTTTAAAATAATGCCTCATAAAATCGTATTGTGTGCGGACTAAGTGCTGCATTTGTAACTGAAATGCCCCGTTTATTTGTACAGGCCACCTTCTCTGTGTTTTCAAAAAATAAATCTGCCGCTCGGTAATGTTTACCTGTATGCCAACGGTCTTCAGTAGGCCAAATTTCATTGGGTAATGTGTATCACAGTTGTCCAATCAATGTTGCGCTTGTATATTTGACATGTATAGCACTTGCACTCCTGTCTGAACAATTAAACATTCTCATGACTATCAAAATCGAAGGTGGGAAGGTTGAGGACTATGGCTTTTCAAGTGCTATAAAAATTTGGAAGGGAAAGAAGCAATGGAGAATTTGTTTAAAGAAGGACAGATTTAGAGTGTGCTGGGTATTGCAACGGAAAGGCAAAATTGTAAATCAATGATGTAGAAAATGTGTTCTATGACATAGGTAACAAATGAGACACTCTCTTTAATATACAACTTTATAATAGTCATAATTTGAAGTTTAGATAAAGGCTTTAAAACATTGTGGATGTGTTTGTCGTCAGTTTTAACTTGTGTTTGAATTTACTTAAATGTGAATCCCTATCAACTTTTGATATGCCCTACCATTTTTGTATATAAGGGGCCACCTGCCCCACATCACTCAAATTCTGGAAGCAACACTGCAGTTGTTTTCTCTTCACAAGCTACCCAATGGCCACTAATACAGTTGTTTTCTCTTCACAAACTGCCCAATGGCCACTGATACAATTGTTTTCTCTTCATAAGCTACCCAATGGCCACTAATACAGTTGTTTTCTCTTCACAAACTGCCTAATGGCCACTGATACAATTGTTTTCTCTTCACAAGCTGCCCTATAGCATCCTCGTTACGCCAGGGGTTCCAATCACCTACAATCTCTCCACCCCTGGACTATCTCATAGTAAAACTGAGCGCAACAGAACAGAACAGGTAATTTAGTCCTTTGATGTTAAACAAAAGAGCCGTATAACGGTACACTGTGGTTGACTGTGTGGCTTTGATGTTAGGCGTCGCTCTCTCTGTAGCCTTCAAAGGAAATCTTTGCTGGCCTGTGATTGGTCAAATGTTTTTCACTGAACTGCCTTCAATTTTACAATGAGATAGTCCAGGAGTGTAGAGATCATAAGTGATCGGAACCCCTGGAGTATCGAGGATGGAGGATGCCCTATAGCCACTGATGCAGTTGTTTTCTCTTCACAAGCTGCCCACTGGCAACTGATACAGTTGTTTCTCTTCACAAGATGCCCAATGGCCACTGATATAGTTGTTTTCTCTTTACAAGCTGCCCAATGACCACTGATATAGTTGTTTTCTCTTCACAAGCTGTTTAATGGCCACTGATACAGTTATTTTTTCTTCACAAGCTGTTCAATGGCCACTGATACAGTTGTTTTCTCTTCACAAGCTACCCAATGGCCACTGATACAGTAGTTTCTCTTCAAAAGCTGCCCAATGGCAACTATTGCAGTTGTTTTCTCTTCACAAGCTGCTCACTGGCCAATGATACAATTGTTTCTCTTCACAAGCTGCCCAATGGCCACTGATGCAGTTGTTTTCTCTTCACAAGCTGCCCAATGACCACTGATGCAGTTGTTTTCTCTTCACAAGCTGTCCACTGGCCACTGATACAGTTGTTTTCTCTTCACAAGCTGTTCAATGGCCACTGTTACAGTTGTTTCTCTTCACAAGCTACCAAATGGCCACTGATACAGTTGTTTTCTCTTCACAAGCTGTCCAATGGCCACTGTTACAAATGTTTTCTCTTCATGAGCTGCCCATTGGCCACTGATACAGTTGTTTCTCTTCACAAGCTGCCCATTGGCCATTGATACAGTTGTTTTCTCTTCACATTTGACCTGTTTTAACCCTTCAAGCGCTTGTCGCGACTAAAGTCGCGCCGGTGAAAATGGGCCGTCAGTGCTGGTCGAGACTAAAGTCGTATTTTAACAGTGCCATGTTTCAATCATTCCGGAAGTACATAAAAGCCAAAGGCGTTACTAAGACATAAGCATAAGCGATAACATGAGTAATGCACTAGTTTG
>SAYR01052160.1:0-29177 GCA_004382745.1 Argopecten irradians irradians
AGAGATCATCTATGATGGTATCATATTGGCAAATAGTTTCAGAGGTGAAGGTGTACGAATAAAAGATTAAAAGTTTTAGGCATATTTTTGTGCGCCAATTTTTTTCCGGGTCTTTCTTTCTCTCAAATTTTTAAATTTTTTGGTCTCTTGTCTGCTGCCATTGGCTGTAAGCTTATATTTCTGAGTTATTAATAGAAAATCTTTTAAAAGATATTGACAAGACCATTAGTAACCGAGTGACTTATGGAGACATCTCATTGCTAAGTAAGATATACTGGTTTTATAACTAAGCAGAATTTCATGGTGTCCAGCTTTTGAAGGAAATGGAGTTGGGAGGAAGTGTAGACCAATAAATAAAAGTTTGTTTATTGAACGCAAAAGGAATGAATAAAACATCAAAGTGAAAGCTGTGAAAGCAATGCTAGAAAGATTTTTGTTAACTTCTTTAACAACTCCCATAAAAATATGAGTTATTGGTTTCATTTTCAGAATTACATATATTACAGTAAGAGAGAAGAACAGAAAGATGTGCTTTAAAAAGAAAAGGTGTTTGTTTGTTAAGAATGTTGGTGATTTATTCTGAACTGTAGCCATGTAAGCTTTGTTGTTCTTAGTAATTACGGAATGGAATTTTGGTTAAATTTGAGACCGAAGTTTTTGCATCAGGTCAAGACAAAGTGCTTTGTTGCCACTTAAGCTTTAATAAGAAAGGCACAGCTTCGTTTAGTGGTATTGAAAATATTATAGAAATCGGTTTAGTACCGTTTTCTTTCGCTTTAGAATATTAGTTCAACGCTAATGTGGGTACAGAATGGATACTGAAGTTTTGAATTGAGCGAAATTAACAAGGCCGATGATGAAGATCTTTTGTGAAGCAGCCGATATGAAATAGCTATGGATAAATGAAGAAGTTGGTATGTTAGCATTGTAGGAACGCGTGTGAAGAAACTAAATTGAAAGTGTAAACTCTTTGTGGTACTGTGCGCTGCTTAAATAGATCATTGATGTGTAGATAACATGTTTTTTGTTCCAAAATAGATTTTTATCAGTAAATGAACTTCCTTATGCAATACAGTTAGTATTTTTTATTAAAACGCAAAATAGGGGTTTTCAGAAATAGGATACCTTGTGTAATGTTCTTATCATGTCTCTGAGTCAGGTGCACTGTCCATGGCTTTAAAAAACATGGCAATCGCAAAATTTATTGGACATTTTTTTCTGGCAAATTTGGTAAATATTGCATTTTCCACTAGTAACTAAAATAGTGCTACATTTAAAACCAAAACTGCTGTAAAACAATTGCCCATTTAGCTGTAGTTTGAAAAAAATCTTCGAATCCAAACCAAAGTTTTAAAAGAAGCAAAGTAAGCTTGCAAAGGTATCTAATAATCCAAGCATTTTCATGGCCACCATTTAAAAAATCTTTGCTTAGCGTTGATCATACATCCCTTATTACTACTTTATCATGACAACGCTTTTCCAATAAAAATTGTTCAACGAGTAGTGTATTGACTTGGATGTTTTGAGATAAATGGATCATCAGATTTGGCAATGCCATAAACAATGTATGTATATAATATTGTGAAAATCAGTAAGGATTTAGATTTATTCTGAATTCGTCCTACTTGGAGTAAGTTGATTCTCTTTTCCAATAATTGATGCAATGACTTCAGTATTTAATCAAATTTTTTTGTCAACATTCATTTGTATGGCATCTCATGTTAAGTATAACATATGAAGTCAATACCAATAGAGTAAATCTCTGTTTTGCCCCACTGTAAGATTACAATCTCTGGAGATAAGATGTCTTCAGAGGAATATTCTTACTTGCCATCCAAATTGACATTTGTTTTAAGAGACATTCATTTTTAAACCAGGATATTTGTGTTATATTAAAATTAAAAGTTGCAGTAATGCGATTCTTTTAGTGCATTGTTCTGGAAAACCGTCAGAGCGAGAGAAGTGTGGCATCAGCAATATTGTGACAAGAAGAACGTGAGGACCAATTATTAATTTCTAGATACCCAGTATGATATTACTATTCTGTCTTAAATTCTTAACACGCTAAAATATTTCAGCACATTAGGATAAAAAAGCTTAAGGCTGCATAGGTCCTCCCTGGCGCAGCCTTCTCTGTTTACCTTAAAAGAGTTGAAAGATTTCCCACCCTGATTGATATGTTGCACTAGATATCATTACTATGAAAACTTTAGCGCCAATTTATAATATCTCAGGGCCTAAAACGCAAAAAAAGTTTAACAGGACCTTTTAAATGAAATTCCAAGACACCTGAATCAAAAAGCTTTCTCAAAATCAGATTAACAAAAGTCATTCCAGGAATATTTTTTTTTCTTCTGTGAATTGGGCAATTATAGTGCATGAAATGCAGCCTTAGTGTTTCCGACCAATAAAACGTTCGCAGCAAAAAAAACAGTTTGATCTTTATCTGATAGATCTTATGCTAATACAGTTTTTAATTCTACGAGTAATTGTACCTGAGGCAATTTTATAGACAACAGTGAGCAGAGTGATAGGTCTCCAGTTTTTGATAAAACTTTTAACTTATCATAATTCATTTTTGCTTGTTACGAGCATTTTCATTGGCTTAAAAATTTATTTTATCAGCCCATAAAGGACAAAATGGCGTCGCCGTTTTGTAACGTCGCTTCTGATTGGCTGAGATGACGGCGTAATAATTTCATAGACAGAAAAGTCCCGAAATTAATTTTAAATGTTGACGAGATTATCTTTAGTAAATCGAATTATAAGGATTAATTTGAATAGATTTTTTATGTTATGGAGATATAACACAAAAATCTGAGTGTACTCTCATCATAAACCGCTTCGCGGTTTATTTAGAGTACACTCAGATTTTTGTGTTATATCTCCATAACATAAAAAATCTGTTCAAGTTAATCCTTAAATAATTATAACATTCAAGCATGTCATGTATCTATATCAACTATCAAGTGAACACATCTGCAGATAAACAAGATATTATCTTCACAGTTTTACAGATCAAGTGACTCTTTTAGACAGATTAAACTTTTAACTTATCATACAACATTCAAGCATACCATGTATCTACATCAACTAACAAGTGAACACATCTGCAGATAAACATGTGATTGTCTTCACAGTTTTACAGGTCAAGTGAGTCAAGTCGGATAAATTTTAACTAATCATATGACATTCAAGCATACCATGTATCTACAGATAACCCTTTACCACATGCAAACTCAACAGTGTCAAACAGCTGAGCTTGCGCTCACCAGGACCGGAGCTGGCTGGGCCCGGTGCTGGCTAGGACCGTAATATTACCAATATTTTTATAGTGCTTCAATTATTATTTTAATATACACTGTAAACTTTTAGTGTTAACTTAATCCATTTATGGTGTTTTTAAAGTGTAACTTAACACCATATCGGTGTAAAAAAACCGGTAACACCGTTCCTGGTGTAAAGTTATTCCAAACAATGAAAAGTGTATTGTTTACCCAAATTTGGTGTAACTTCAATCCAAAGTTGGTGTAAGTGTGCAACATTACACCAAAATGGTGTTACTTTACACCAAATTCTCACTTAAAAGTGTAACGTTACACCCCGGTGGTGTTACTTTACACCAAATTCTCACTTGAAAGTGTAACGTTACACCCCGATGGTGTTACTTTACACCAACTTTTCACCTAAAAGGGTAACCTTACACCACAGCGGTGTTACTTTACACCAGATCTCCTTTTGAAGTGTTACCTTACACCACATTGTTGTTACTTTACACCAGATCTTAACTTGAAAGTGTAATCTTACACCGCAGTGGTGTTACTTTACACCAAAGTCTAATTTGAAAGAGTAACCTTACACCACAGTGGTGTTACTTTACACTCAATCCTAACTTGAAAGGGTAACCTTACACCACAGCGGTGTTACTTTACACCAGATCTTCGTTTGAAGTGTTACCTTACACCACAGTGGTGTTACTTTACACCAAATTCTTACTTGAAAGGGTAACCTTACACTACAGTGGTGTTACTTTACACCAGAACTTCGTTTGAAGTGTTACCTTACACCACAGTGGTGTAACTTTACACCAAAGCGCAATATGAAAGTGTAACCTTACACCACAGTGGTGTTACTTTACACCAAATCCTAACTTGAAAGGGTAACCTTACACCTCAGCGGTGTTGCTTTACACCAGATCTTAGTTTGAAGAGTTACATTACATCACAATGGTGTTACTTTACACCAAACCATCGCATGAAGTGATACATTACATCAAAGGCCTAAGGGACTTTATTTAGGGCATGCTCAGTACAAAATGGCGGCCAGCTCAAAGTTCATTTGACAGAGAGGGGAACATCTAACAAAACTAAAGGGCACTTTTAGAATTAACCGAAGTTGCCGACCAGTTAAATTTATCGCCTCTCGAGACCGACGATTACGAAGAAACATTTCGAAATAGGAGGACGATGGTTGTTGATGCCGGATGTTTTTCCGATATCAAGTTGCAAGTCGCAGCTACCCGATATCGGGTTTGTATATATCTTTGTGGATCTTAGTAGTGATTGTGGTTAGGGTCAAGACCGGATCAGGCACTATAAAGATGACAATGCATATAAACTTTTCCAACAGAACCACATCAGTAATAGCAGCACGGTCATATTCGAAATTCTTTATTTCCGTTAGTATACAACTTATTGGAATATTAACATAAAAAATACATATATACAATCAACAAGGTTAAACATTAAATTATCATAGACAAATTGAAATACACATATGTGATTAAGTGATTCTGCTGTTGTTTGCCTCAATTATGTACTTGGATAATAAATTAAGATCTTTTATGTTATGTGTATTTAGCAATTCAATAACTTTGTAAATAGATGGCTTTACCCAAAAATAGTTTTTAATGTATTTTCTCCGAATATCTGAAAATTTTGGACAAATAAATAAAAAATGATATTCATCTTCTATTTCGAAGAGTTCACAGTTTCTACATAATCTATTATTCCTTTCAACCTTGCTATATCTACCTGTCTCAATTGCAAGATTATGGGCTGAAAGACGGAGTTTGGATACAGAAATTCTACGTTGTTTTGAAAGAGACTTCGTTAAATAAAATGTTACGTCATCTACTAGATATCTAAAGAGATCACATTTACTGGAAGTGCTTATTGATGCCAACAACAGTTGTTTTGACTGATCATCAATTCGTTGTTTAATTAACGGAAGTAAAATGATATCAGCAGGAGACTGCCTTAACCATATATAACCTAACCCAAGTTCAGATAGTTTCTGTTTAATAAACACTAAAAAATTATGTTTTGGATGTACTTTTTCAGTTTCCTTAAAAAAGGACTGATATATTTCCTTCGAAATACAGTTATTACTATTCAATAGTTTAAACCAATACTTGAAGGCTTTGAAGATTTGTTGATTTACCAAGGGAAAACGACCAAGTTCATAATAAACCATTGCATTACAAGTTGATTTTTTTACACATAAAATATTTTTACAAAATTCTATATGAACCTTTTCAACTTCATCAGCTTTAAATCCCGCCCATGTTTCACAAGCATAATGAAGGATGCTAACAATATATGTATCAAATAAATGTAATAAAGTTTTAATATTGATATTTACTTGATTGCACTTTGCCCGCAAGGCAAAAACGGCCTTGCGAGCGTGACTAGCTACGTGTTTAATAGTGGTTTTGAACTTGTTATTAAATCGTAGTAAAACGCCTAAATAACAAAATTCATCAACAACTGAAATACCGTTTCCTTCATATGTCCATGATTCCGATTCCTTAATATTCCCACCATTTCGAAAAACTACAATTTTGGTCTTTTAAGTATTAACAGTTAGCTTCCATCTTTTAGTGTAATCACATAAACAATTAAGCAAACTTTGTAAACCTTCGACAGATTCAGAGAAAAGAACCAAATCATCGGCATATAAAAGTAAAAATAGACTGAGATCACCGAATTCGTATGTACTTGCACCATTTTCAATAAAACTAATTTCAAAATCATTTATAAACATGGAAAATAGTAGAGGGGATAAAATTTCCCCTTGCATCAATCAAATATGACTAGTAAAAAAAATCAGAACATTTCCCATTCACAAAAACACATGATTTTACAAATGAATACAGACCCTTAATAACTTTCAAGAATTTCCCTCTGATACCCAGTTTGATTAACTTATACCATAGACTTACGCTATCAACAAAGTCGAATGCTTTCCGAAAATCAACAAAACAGCAATATAATCTTTTTTTGGTTGACATAGATTTGGAAATTATAGATTGTAAAGCAAAAAAATTTGCATCAACTGTACTTGAACCCGATCGGAAACCAAACTGCGCATCCGTAAGAATTTCTTGATCAGAACAAACATTTGCAAGTCGTTTGTTAAGAATAGAAGTGAATAATTTACACAAACAGCTTATTAAACTTATTCCTCTAAAATTGTTAGGGTCTGTAGTGTTACATTAACGAATAACAGAAAGGAGAAACCAGCAGCTAAATTCAAAACACAATTTAATTATATATACAATATTATACAGAGATGGTTTACAATATCTAAAGTAATTGGTGGTGGTACAAGACTAGTATGATGATTTAAAGTGTTACTTATCTGTATGCGAATGTCCTGGTATAATCCTTGATCCTTCCAGGTTTCAAATTAACAATAATCAAAAATCCACGAGGAAAATGAATGTCCACAGATGATTTGTAAAGTTCCAGGCAATATGAATAAATCCACACAAAGTGTTGTAATAATCCACAGATAAAGTCAGAATAGCTCTCCCAATAGAATCTAATATGGCACTGTACAATTCTTGATATGTCTCATTACAGGTCTCATTACAGTTCTGATTAGCCTTGGACAGCTGGAGTATATATAGCTAAACCCTAATTCAAGAATATTGGAGAACCTTCTACTTCTAGAAATATCTAACTAAAAACAGTAAACAAATAAACACACATAACTTTCTGGAAATAGATCATTCTAGATCTCTACTTAAAATCAACATGTTTACAAACATATTTGTTTATACATGATTATATTCTAGAAAGTTCTATAACCTAAATCAATGATATGACCTTCATAGGATGTATTGATAAAAAAAGCTATAGGAGTTATCTCCCTTATCTCATAACTACATGTATTTAGTGTCATACATAACACACCCCTCCTTAAAGAAAAGAAAGTTTTCTTGAAAAGGAAACTTTCTTGACATATCAAGTAATATTTAAATCCTTGATAAAGCATCAGCTAGAATATTGTCTTTCCCTTTGATATGTTTGATGTCAAGATTGTATTCTTGCAAAGTCAAACTCCACCTGAGAATTCTTTGGTTTTTGTTTTTCATTTTCCCAATGAATGTCAAAGGGTTGTGGTCGGTGAAGACCAACACAGGCACAACTGTAGTGCAGAGATACACATCAAATTGGTTCAAGGCCAAAATCAACGCTAAACATTCTTTCTCAATGGTGGAATAATTTCTCTGGTGTTTGTCAAACTTTTTCGAGAAATAACAAATTGGATGGTCAATTTGTTCAGTACCTTCTTGCATCAAAACAGCACCAACACCTACATCACTGGCGTCAACAAACAGTTTAAACTGTTTATTAAAATCTGGAGCAGTCAGAACTGGTGAGTTTGATAGTATGGCTTTCAATTTCTCAAATGCAGACTTACATTCGTCTGACCAAACAAATTTGACATTTTTCTTTAACAAAGCAGTAAGTGGAGCTGCTATAACAGAGAAATTTTGACAAAATTTTCTGTAGTATCCAGCCATACCAAGAAATCTCATCAGCTCTCTCTTGCCTCCAGGAGATGGAAAATCTATAATTGATTCTACTTTGGCCTGAACAGGTTTAACCTGCCCCTGTCCTACAAAATGGCCTAAAAATTCAACAGTTGCATGACAAAATTCACATTTCAATAAGTTTACAGTCAATTTCATGGTAGTGAGTCTTTCGAAGAATTCACGAATCCCGCGTAGATGGTCTTCCCACGTGTCGTGGTAGTTGATGACGTCATCAATGTATCCATCACAGCCTTCCAGGTCTGATATCACGCTGTTAAGAAGACGTTGAAATGTTGCCGGGGCATTCTTCATACCAAATGGCATAACTTTGTACTGGTACAAACCTTGCGAGGTTACAAATGCCGACACTTCTTTAGCTCTTTCTGTTTAAGGCACCTGCCAATATCCTTTCAACAGGTCAAACTTGCTTACGTACTTGGCTTTGCCAACTTTGTCAATACACGAGTCAATCCTTGGAATTGGATAAGAGTCTGTTTTACTGACAAAGTTTACTTTTCTGAAGTCAGTACAGAACCGGTATGTCTTGTCTGGCTTTGGTACCAGAACACATGGAGAGCTTCATTCACTTTTGCTTGGTTCAATAATATCATTGTCCAACATGTACTGAATTTCTTTCTTTAAGTGTTCTTCTTTTAAAGGATTGACACGGTAAGGATGTTGCTTGACAGGTGGCGCATCGCCTACATCCACGTCGTGATAGATAGCATCTGTTTTGCCTGGTGTATCCGGAAACAAATGTTTATACTCAAGTATCAAATCTTTAAGTTCATTGCGTTCCTTTTCCGATAGATGACATAGTTTCTTGTCCAAGTTCGCGAGCACATCTGAGTTCCGTAACTTAAAACCACAGTCTAAACCTACATCTTTACACCACCATCTAAGTCTAATTTACAAATATCAGCTGTACTTTCACTTTGTGATGGTACAGAGGCCAAAGTAGCAATAGGTTGAGAGGTCTTGCTCTCTTCTCTATCTACATAATTCTTAAGCATATTAACATGACATAATTGAGTTTTCTTGCGCCTCCCTGGAGTTTGTACAATGTAGTTAACATCATCGACCTTTTTCTCAACAACATAAGGTCCAAAATATCTAGCTTGCAAAGGCTGACCCGGTATTGGTAATAGAGCCAAAATTTTGTCACCTGGATCAAAACTTCTTGCACGGGCATCTTTATTATACCATGTTTTCATTTTGGTTTGAATAACGGCCAAATTTTCTTTTTCCAGTTCACATGCCCTTGTCAACCTTTGCTTAAAGTTAGACACATACTCTAAGAGATTCACTTTAGAATCTTCGTCCAAAATTTTGTCTTTCAAAATTTTCAAAGGACCACGTACAGTATGTCCAAACACAAGTTCAAAGGGACTGAAGCCAAGAGATTCTTGTACAGATTCTATAACGCCGAATAACAACATGTGTATACCTTCGTCCCAATCTCTTTTGTTTTCAAAACAATAAGATCTCATCATATTCTTCAATGTCTGATGAAAACGTTCTAAAGCACCCTGAGACTCTGGATGATAAGCACTAGACTTATACTGCTTGATCTGGAGCTGGTACATGACTTGTTGAAAATTACCAGACATGAAATTTGAACCTTGGTCCGATTGGACAGCTTTTGGAAGACCAACCAGTGTAAAGAATTTAACCAAAGCCTTGACTATGTTAGGGCCCTTACTATTTCTGAGTGGAATGGCTTCAGGAAAGCGTGTGGAAGCACACATAATAGTTAAAAGATACTCATTCCCAGACTTAGTTTTGGGTAGAGGACCTACACAGTCTATAATGACTCTACTAAATGGTTCCTCAAATGCTGGAATGGGGTGCAAAGGTGCAACAGGGATTTTCTGATTAGGTTTCCCTACCACCTGACAAGTATGACAAGACCTACAAAAATCAGCCACATCTCGTTTCAACTTCGGCCAAAAGAAGTGATCTAAGATCCTGTTATAAGTCTTGGTCACACCTAAATGCCCTGCCATAGGTACGTCATGAGACAAACTCAGAATATCTTGCCTATACCTCGGTGGGACAACTATTTGATTGACAACCTTCCAGTCTTCCTCGGGAGACACATCAGGGGGGCGCCACTTGCGCATCAACACACCTGACTGACGGAAGTAACAAACCGGGACTTTCTCAGCCTCTTCCTCACTCAAAGCCCGATTACACAATAAGGAGATTTCAGGATCTTTCTCCTGTTCTACTATAAGCTCCTCTCTAGACAAAGATGATTTACTCATCATGTCAGACAAAGAAGTACCCTTGTTAGGAACAACTCTATCACTATCAAAGTCTACAGGATTGCTCAAAAGATCACACTTGCTCCCGACATCCTCTATATCATGAGCCAAGAAAGTGTCACCTAACCCTGGACTATAATGATCCTCAACTACTGCAACATCAGAAACCTTCTTACTCATTGAACGAGTTACAGCACAAGAAGGGAAAATACCAGGAAATTCCTGTTGAATAGTCTCAGCATCATCTGTTTTATCTGGAATACTGGACACTAAGGGATCTACCCTAACTTTCTCTCCAGCCAAGTCATTGCCTAAAATGAGCGACACGCCCTCTATGGGAAGTTCCGGTCTAACACCAATGGTGACAGGCCCAGTAACCAAGTCTGACTTTAAATAAACACAATGGAGAGGCACATTAACAAAACCTAACTCTACACCTTGAAGCAAAACACTACTACCAGATGAGGTCTCCTCAGACAAAGGCACTACGCCATCTAATATCAAAGAATGAGAAGCCCCAGTATCTCGCAAAATCTTCACAGGTTTCAAGTTGGTAATATCACTAGTAAGTGAAACAAAACCTTCAGAAATGAAGGGAGAGTACTTCTCCAAGACACTATCAGACTCTGAGCTCTTAATCTCAACAGACACTTTAGAATCTTCCACAATATCACTAAGTTTCTGACTAGGCTTTGACATAGCTAACACAGAAGGAACTGACTGTTTACGCCTTTGCTCCTTACGCTGGAGAGAATAACATTCAGACATAGTATGCCCTACTTTCTTGCAGTAATTACAAACAGGACCAGAAGGAGACCCCACACCTGCCCTATGATCTGTTTTAGAATCAGACTTAGTCTTATCACCTAATTTAGGTTTGTCGTTAGAAGGGCCACTAAAGGTTGGGTTCCTAGGCTGACCAAATTTACTAGTACCTGTGGTACTGTTTTTGTCTTGAGAACTGTTTTTAACAAATGAGCCTTTGTGGGTGAGAGCGTAATCATCAGCCATTGTAGCTGCTTCACTAAGTGTTTCAACTTTTCTCTCATCTAAATGAGTTTTTATGTTTGTGTGGACACAACGTTTAAACTCCTCTATCAACAATAATTGCCTCAATTTACCGAAATCCTCATCAATTTCTTTAGAATCACACCACCTATTAAATAATTGTTCCTTTTCTCTGGCAAATTCTACATGAGTTTGTTCATCTCTCTTTCTCGAGTTTCGAAATTTCTGGCGGTAAGCCTCAGGAACTAACTCATAAGCTTTCAAAATAGCTTTCTTGACTACTTGGTAATTTGAAATCTCATCTACAGATAAAGAAGAATAAATGTCTCTAGCTTTACCAATCAAGACACTCTGAAGAAGCATTGTAAGCTTATCTTCAGGCCATTTCATACTATCAGCTATTTTCTCAAAATGCAGAAAATACTTGTCAACTTCTTTCTCTTGAAAAGGAGGAACTAACCTAATGTTTCTACTGACATCAAAACCTCTGTTTCCTTGTAAACCCCTAAAAGTTGGATTACTTGAACTGTCTTGAGAAGCTAGCTCTAATTCTTTCATTCTAAGTTCTGTTTCAGCTTGAATTTTCTGCTTCTCTAGCTCTAACATCTGATCTCTCTCAATCTCTTTTTCTTTTAATTCTCTTTCAATTTCTTTTTCTCTTAACTCTTTTTCTATTTCCATTTGTCTTAGTTTCATTTCATGTTCAAGTTCCATTTGTCTAATTTGAATTTCTGAGCTGACTGTTTCCTCTATACTATCTAATGCACTAGAGTCAAATTTGTCATTGTCAACAAAATATCTTATAATTACATTCCTAATTTCAGCTTTCCTCAAATTAGTTTTGATAGTAAGGCCTAAATGTTTACCCAATAACAGTAAATCCTTCTTACTAACTTGCAAAAGAACTTCCAGGGATGGCGCTTTAACAAACTGTTCTACCTGCATAGTAGTCATATTTATCTAGCTGTTGGTTTCAAATGTAAACTCAAAGTTTGTACACAAATTTTGAAAATTTCTTAATTAATTTTTCAAAGTTAGATTTCACAAATTGAATATCGATCCCGGACAAGAGCCCCCAATTCTGTTACATGAACGAATAACAGAAAGGAGAAACCAGCAGCTAAATTCAAAACACAATTTAATTATATATACAATATTATACAGAGATGGTTTACAATATCTAAAGTAATTGGTGGTGGTACAAGACTAGTACGATGATTTAAAGTGTTACTTATCTGTATGCGAATGTCCTGGTATAATCCTTGATCCTTCCAGGTTTCAAATTAACAATAATCACAAATCCACAAGGAAATTGAATGTCCACCGATGATTTGTAAAGTTCCAGGCAATATGAATAAATCCACACAAAGTGTTGTAATAATCCACAGATAAAGTCACAATAGCTCTCCCAATAGAATCTTATATGGCGCTGTACAATTCTTGATATGTCTTATTACAGGTCTCATTACAGTTCTGATTAGCCTTGGACAGCTGGAGTATATATAGCTAAACCGTAATTCAAGAATATTGGAGAACCTTCTACTTCTAGAAATATCTAACTAAAAACAGTAAACAAGTAAACACACATAACTTTCTGGAAATAGATCATTCTAGATCTCTACTTAAAATCAACATGTTTACAAACATATTTGTTTATACATGATTATATTCTAGAAAGTTCTATAACCTAAACTAATGATATGACCTTTATAGGATGTATTGATAAAAAAAGCTATAGGAGTTATCTCCCTTATCTCATAACTACATGTATTTAGTGTCATACATAACAGTAGTAACACCCTTTTTATGAATAGGGACAATAAGTGCTGACGACCAGTCTGCTGGAAAGCATTCAGCTTCTAAGATATTATTGAAAAGAGTGTGTAATGATGGAATCAGCATATTTTTACATAAGATAAAACATTCGTTGAGCAGACCATCCGGACCATGAGATTTACCCTTCTTAAGATTAGAAATTGCAAGAGTTATTTCTTCCATAAGAACTAATTCATTAAAGATGACGTCATTTTCGCAATCGCTGTTGAATCTTTCTATTTTCGTACTGGTAGGTGGATGTTGGTTTTGTTGGTTCCAAGGCTCGTGAGGTTCATGTCGATGTTGTGTTGTAATTGAAGAAGGACTCCCATGTTGTGTCGACTTTTTATTTCATTCTGTGTTGCATATTTACATTTCAACTACAATATACGTATAAGCATAGTTACAGTGTAATACTGTGGTTGGTCCCAAAATGGGACCAGACACAGGGGTGTCCGCTATCCGTCCCTACTGCTCTGTATGTATATCTCCCCAGCCTCTTATATATTCTGGTAAGATATTGCTTACGTGTACAAATGACAGGTAACTCATGTTAGTACAACATAACATTATGACATTGACAGCTACATGTAGGAAGCGACAATAGACTGACCGGTCTGACTGTTACATATACATTAGGCCTTGGGACATACATGTATAGCAATATCTCTTCCTGTTTAATTACCGGTCTAGTTTTAGACAATGACAATATTATTATGGATCTCTAAAATAAAACTGATTATGTTATATTACGTCCCCTTGTTAATAATTATTTAAAATTAGATATAATTTGAAATAATAATTTTAAAATAAAACTGATTATGTTATATTTTGATTATATTGATAATTCTGACATACAAACTAAATCGATACGAGACTTATCATATCAACGATGTAAAATAGGTATGAAACTTAATAATTCTAGGTAATGTACAATTTAATTTGATTAAAAAAACCGAATCAAACTGATTTGGTGTAGGTAGCTAGAAAATTAGGTAAGCAAAATACTGAAAAAAAAAATCCATCTGACTTTGATATATTCATGATAATTATGCTGTTATTAGAATAAGAATAAAAGTATATTAACGTTATGATATAATTCAAAGGAAGTTCTTTCTTAAAAATGTAGTGAATTGTGTGTGTTATGTTATTAGAAGGTCGGAGCAACAACAATTAAATGTGTGTGTTATATTACATCACTACTCCGCCTCTAACTTAAAAAAAAGAGAAGTTTATATATACATTTCATTCTCCATGCATTAGCATGTGAGATAACTTCCCATAAGTATATAACAATATGTAAAATGTGTATAAGTGTCAACAAATAGAGTAAGATATTAATTATTAAAAGAACTTCCATATGAATATTAAGTTATAACAACAGCATACCCATGAACAAGTCAATATAAAAAAAAGCTGCGCGTATTAATTGTTTAGAAATATAACGTTATAAAACTTTAAACAAAAATTGTACTGTTAATATGAACAGTTAAGCTACCATATTTATCAAATTTATATTAATAAGATTAGGTATTATTTGACCTTGGGCACAATGTGTCATAGGGAAGCAGATATGTCTTCAAGCAGATACCTGACCAACCATTACAACATGCGTTAACTGAAATGAATAACGTAATTGTTCCAAATTGAAATGTCTTGATTTTGTAAAATAAAGGATGATAGAGTTCCTAAGCATAGAAATTTCATTTAGTTATTAAATCCAAAAAGGATAGAAAAAATGATTAACCTGAACTAGTACTGTTCAAACTTGTGCTATATAAAAATGAAGTTAATGAAAAGAAAAAAAATGCTTGTGCTGACGTCATACCGTCTTAACAATCAAGCCGTGAAATCTTGCACTCCAATCAGGCTAAGATCTTATAATAAATAAAATGAAATGAAAATCATCTTACAAAGAAAGTTCCATGTTGTGTATTTGTGTATGGAAACATTGAGAGAAACATAAAAACTTATGTGTGCCCGGCATTAAACTGCATCGGGTATTTCTCCCAACGTGAAATAATATATAGAAACGTAAATATGTCATTAATATCGAGAAAATGGGCCTTAATGAGATAGCTCACCACCCTATTGTTCTCAGACATACTGGAAGTTCCAACTACTTTTAAAACTGCATGTTAGACCATGTCAGCAGAACATTTCCAGACGTTTAAATATATGTTTGTATAAAAAATGTATTCGTGTAAATGAAAAATAATAATTTAAAACAAAAAGGTATGTTGAGGAACTTTCTCTGTGAATGACATAAATGAACAGCACAAGTCATGAACATATTAATAGAAATGAAATTAACAAAACATTGTTTATCTAAAAATCTAAAAAAATCTGTTAGCTCAGGAAAAAAAATGAAATTGATAGTATGGTAATATTAAATATTTAAGTGTAATGAAGTAAATTATATTTACCATATTGAATTAATAAAAATGTATTACATTACTTCATAACGTTTCGCTTAGAACAATTATCATCCTGTTATATGTATGTAAAAAAAATAATCATAAATTTACTGATACGTTGTACCTTAAAACATATGATATTTAGATGAAAACAACTTTTAAAAAAAAGTATAAATATATCAGTTTATAAAACAATAAAACACTATACATTACCAAAAAGTAAATTCCAATATATAAAAATACACTAATAAAGGTCCAAAATTTTAAGAAGTAATTACAGTTCATTTTTGTTTGTCTTCTGTCTTCGATCTTCTATCTTCGTACTGGTAGATGGATGTTGGTTTTGGTCAATAAGGTCTTGTTGGTGGTCTCTGCATTTTGGTTCCTTGTGTTGTTTGTGACAAGGCTTCGAATGGCTAGTGTCGGGTGGCGATGTATAATAGTAATTGGCTCCGAGTTGTTGTGTTTTTGTGGCACTGATGATCGTATAGTGGTTTCGTGAAGTGTTCCATTGTCTGGTCTCTAAACCGGTGATCAGCAGTTGGCGGTAGTACTTTCGATGTGGCCAAGACAACCCAGATCCAAATCGGACGTCACAGCATCAGTATAATAAAATGAATCTTTCTATTTTCGTACTGGTAGGTGGATGTTGGTTTTGTTGGTTCCAAGGCTCGTGAGGTTCATGTCGATGTTGTGTTGTAATTGAAGAAGGACTCCCATGTTGTGTCGACTTTTTATTTCATTCTGTGTTGCATATTTACATTTCAACTACAATATACGTATAAGCATAGTTACAGTGTAATACTGTGGTTGGTCCCAAAATGGGACCAGACACAGGGGTGTCCGCTATCCGTCCCTACTGCTCTGTATGTATATCTCCCCCAGCCTCTTATATATTCTGGTAAGATATTGCTTACGTGTACAAATGACAGGTAACTCATGTTAGTACAACATAACATTATGACATTGACAGCTACATGTAGGAAGCGACATTAGACTGACCGGTCTGACTGTTACATATACATTAGGCCTTGGGACATACATGTATAGCAATATCTCTTCCTGTTTAATTACCGGTCTAGTTTTAGACAATGACAATATTATTATGGATCTCTAAAATAAAACTGATTATGTTATACGAAATTACCATCTTCATTACCATGACCTGCTACGTTTTTGAAATGATTAAAAAGTTGATCCATTGGCATTTGAGGAGCTTTTGGTTTTTTTCTTTGCAAAAAGTTTGTAGAAGTATTTTGGATTATGTTTTCTTAAGTACTCCATCATGTCACCCTCTTAACACACATATTGACGCTTTAGTCTACATTCCATTACTTTATACTGCTTTTTCTTAGTTTTGAGTACATCGTGAGTTAAATAATTTTTATCATAATTGAAATTATATAGGGCGTCAAGATATTGCGTTCGTTAAAAATTTAATTCATCGTTAAACCATGGTTTGTCTTCTCTTGTCATTAACCTTTGCCTCTTATCACAAGTATTTTTTCTAGTATCATAGCACGATTTCATAAAAAAAGGTTTCATTATACTTTGTAGTTCAAGCGTAAATTTTTTATCACTTTCATCAATGGAAATCTGATTCAGGTCACCTCTTATCAGTACATGATTATGCAGCCTGTCTAAATTTACATTTAATGACTCCATAAATAAATGTTTTGATTCATCGTTCCATACAAATTTAGGACGATCTACGCCATTATAGGAATCATTTAAGATATCAGCATTAACATTACGTTTAGCACATAACTGAATATGCAAAGGTGAATGGTCCGAGAATTCAATAAAGTTACCAACAATAAATTTCTTTACCACTGGAAACGAAGAAAAAGGCAAAATTAAGTAATCAATAACACTCATACCATTTGACCCACAAAATGTAAAATCATTCGAAGTACCTTCAGGATCTCTGCCGTTCATAATACGAAGGCCAGTCGATTTACATAAACTGATCAATCCGTTTCCGAAATCGTTAACAGTTGTATCCGGGTTAATTCTGCGGGGTAAATCTTTAACATCATCACACAAATAATTAAATACAGAGGCTATGTGATTCTGGATTCGATCAACCACAGTGTCATTTGCAATAAAATCGTCATTTTCACGAGTACGACTATTTAAATCTCCAATCAACATAACATTGTGACGTTCCATAATGACAGACAGCATGTTTTCTATTTCTTGAAAAATATCACAATTGTATTGCAAATAAAACTGAGAAGAACTAGGAGGAATATATGAAAACAGAATGGTAATATTTTTGTCGCTATCAACAAGGTTGTTGTCAATAGTAACTGGTATAATTGTATCAAAAACAGGATCTTCAACAAACACAAATTCAGAGATAGCATCTCTAATAAGTATGACGTTACCACCACCTTGATTGCTGCGAGATAATTTTCTGGGAACAATAACGGTTTTAAAACCATCTATGTTTAAGCAAAAGTCATTTGGAATCCAACACTCAGAAACAAAGATAATGTCATATGTTAAAATATATTTCTTAAAGTTATTTTCATTGATCTTTTTACCAAAACCGCCATTAACATTCCAAGACAAAATTTTAATGTCAGAGCTAGGATTAGGCTGCTTATTGCTGGAGACGCTAGTATGAGGCTCCTGCCGACACCCCTAGCTATATTAAGCCAAGTGTATACCTGAGAGGCGACAGAACGGGGAGCCATTGCTGGATACTTATGGGAACTAAAGGCTTTATCAACTCTGGTGGTTGTACATGTGTTGCGTAAGTATAATTAGAACCTTTTTTTAAGGTATCTACATGTACAATTTATCTCCCCACATATAATATTATGTACATGTTACGTACAACGTACAGTCAGTGGCCATAATAATTTAATTAAGTACGCAAGTGAATATTTTTCTGTATATTATTAGTAATTTTACACATTTTTAATTGTTATTCCTAAAGTAATTTTACATTCAATCGTAACAAGATTTTATTTACTGACTAAGGACATTTTTGCACCCTATATATATTATCTAAAATATATTCCGTGCCATATTTATCGATAAATCGATCCTAAGTGTAGACATGTAATTTTTATGACGCCATTTTACTATAGAATGAAGGAAAGAAGGAAATGGCGGCGTCATCAAACGTTATTTGGATGTAATCGTTCACAACTCACACATATTGCAACGGAAGAACATGTACATTATTTCAAAATAAGCTTTAGATATGTAGTTTTTATGTTGTCAACTTTGAAGCTTATATGGTTGCATAGAGGAGTTTTAAAAACTGTAAAATTACTAATAAAATATAGTATTTAGAATCGCTTGCGTACTGTATTATGGACACTGACAAAGACAGTAATTTAGGTTTTGATTTTTAATACATATACAGCGATGAAATGTACAAACATGAAAACCGTTGACTGTATACTATACAAACCCATTCACATCTGTTTTTATGTTGTCAACTTTGAAGCTTATATGGTTGCATAGAGGAGTTTTAAAAAATGTAAAATTACTAATAAAATATAGTATTTAGAATCGCTTGCGTACTGTATTATGGACACTGACAAAGACAGTAATTTAGGTTTTGATTTTTAATACATATACAGCGATGAAATGTACAAACATGAAAACCGTTGACTGTATACTATACAAACCCATTCTCATCTGTACATGTATTAGAATGTATAAAAGTATACATGTACTGTACACGTAAATGTTTCCATAATGAACAAATTAATCAAATGCAGGTACATTGTACTATGACTCTCTAATGAATTTACATTTTTTTTAATCTACACAATCAATAAATTACAAGAATTTCGGAACCATATACACTTGACAAACAGGAATATACAATGTATTTCATAGCTAAAAGTTTGCAACGACATAATGATATCAATAGATTTGTCTATTTGTTGTTTCATAGTTATATATTTACATTTTCACTTCGCTCCGCCTCAATGAAACTAGTAAACTCCGATCACTTCATTTCCCAATGAAGATGCTTGGTCACGCGCTGACCTCTGACCGGCGTGAGAATACATTTTGACATTGTTTACATTTTAACCTAGTTTTACGCCGCTTCAGTTTTGAATGAACTTTCTGGGATGTGGCCTATCGCTGTACATTTAGAAACACAGACAGAAATGTTTGATAAAGTGATATTAGAAATTGTTAGTAATATGATATAACAGATATTTTACACGTATTTTGAAGAAACGATGACTTAGGCTCAAGCCCCGGAAAATGCTGAACATAGGCTACTGAGCGCAGCAATGTTCATCACTCATCGAAGTAGGCATAGGCCTAATCGAACGCAAATAGTTAGGATAATGTGTACAATATATAGATCTATATGTGAAACGTTGACATACATGTAAGCTTAGAAACGATAGATTCCATAAAAATACGCTCAAATACCAAACAGGCTGATTTCAGTGACATAAGCCCACAGGGACCTGGCACGAAAAAAATTTACCAATAATATACATATATATATATATTATAGTATCAAGGGTATGAACTCGGCGGTCGAGAAAAACGGACCGATTTTTTTAAAACCGTGATTATTTTAATAAATGGGTTCTATACAACATTGACGGATATCTTACCTTAAAGAGAAATATTTTTTCTTTCCATTGAGTCCTTGATGAACAAAATTGGCCAAGTATTGACGAAGTTATGGCTTGATGAATCGGGAAATTTGCTAAAAATATGCTAGGTAGACATTTCCCTGTCCGGTCGAAATGTCGTCTCGGCTCTAATGGGCACCTCAAAAACCAAGCCAAAATCACAAAATCTACGCTTGTGGTGGTAAAGAGTACCCATTACTGTGTTCATCCACAATCTCCTTTGGAGGTGTCATGACCCGTACTTTGTAGAAACTCCATTTAAACATCGTGTAGCTCACTTACTTTAATCGTCACCGCCATGTTCATTTTTCTCTCGGAACGCTTCTCGAGTTTACACACAAGCACAACATTACATAATTTGCATAATGTAGTCATGATATGTAAAGTCAAGAAGAGTTCCGAGAGAAAAATGAACATGGCGGTGACGGGTAAAGTGGATGAACACAGTTATGGGTACTGTTTACCACCACAAGCGTAGATTTTGTGATTTTGGCTTGACACAGTTGACATAGAAGTTATCACATTTCAAGAATAACACACAAGTCTTCCAGTGATCTGCGACTAAATCCCACATTTTAACACGTTTTATTGAGCCCCTGAAGCATGGTTCTTGGACTGCATTGCATACCATAGACACAGGGGTTGGATTTCACAACAAATTTAGTTAATAAACATTTAACTGCCAGCTACAAACAATTACCAGACGGAAATACAACATTCAGGTACATTCCATAACAATCGCAATTGATTTTTAAAAGATTTGATTATGTTTAGATACCAACTATTCAGCATTTTCACCACAATCGTCATTTTCTTCAAAACCGGACCCCTGCTAAATCGAGCAACCGGATTACACGTTGACTGCACTGCCAGTACTGCGCAGTATTTTTTATTTGAAGCTACATGATCATGTTTTTATGATACAATTTAAGCCATTAATTCCTGTACATAAAAACAATATTTCAAAATCGCCGTTTTTAATTGTAACAACGCGCAAAGAATGAAGTTATTTTCGGAACTACATTTTATGTTGCCTTGGTGACGAAAAGAACTGACTGGCGGCTGTTCCGTAGCTGTACATACATGTACGATAACTGGTACAATGTTGCAAATTGTATAATAATCTTATACCGAATACATATAATTTGACTTTTTTCAAAAGCGGGATATTTAAATTGGTAAACGTAAATATAAGGATTGATTATCAATTTTGTTGCTTGCATTGACTGATGAAGAAAGTTAATCTCGTGCAAATGTTACATGAACTGCTTCGCAGTTCACTTCATTTGCACGAGATTAACTTTCTCCACTTCATTTGCACGAGATTAACTTTCTTCATCAGTCAATGCAAGCAACAAAATTGACAATCAATCCTTAAATGTATACCCTGAATAGGAATTTATAGACTCTTTAATTTTAACATATATAATTATGTAAAGTTAGTCCCTTAAATTTGCTTCATTAAATTACTAAGTGATAAATTTTCACAAGAACAAGATGCTTTGTGGTTGGTTTTGTATTTTTTTCAGGGTGTAGATGGTGCTATAAACACAAGTGTACAGGAACCACCAATTGGCGGATCGCCAGCCGATGTTTAAGCCACGCCCCCAACGATTCAAGGGAGATCACTCCTGTTTGCTCCGACATCGGCAATGTAAACAAGATGGCGACCGCCAAATTTTCAGATGACTTTTCATCCATAATTACCTTATTAACCAATCTTTCAACAAAAACGAAGGACAATATCGTTTGTCAGTGATTTTAAAATAAAAACTTTGAAATTGTCAATTGATATTTTGCAAACTTTCACACATGTACACATGTATATTGCAGTCAATGCAAGTCAGAACACCCGCATTCTGTAAATATTGAAGTAGGCATATCGCTTTCTAAAACCGTGTTGAATGACATTCATTATTCATGGTTTAAAGCATGGTTAGTACTTATTGTGTGTGGAAAGGTCTGTAGGCTATTTTTCAAAAGCCTAATAGGGCCCTATATTTTTAAAACTTTTTTTCAAATATATGTTGAGGTAGGCCTAATAGCCTAATCATGGCAGGATATTTTTCATAAATAAAACACTTAACTAGACAGTAAATAAATTTAATGATTTAATGAACATTTAAATTTAAAAATCAATAATACAAAAAAATTCACAGAGTATTAATTAAGGTAGAATATTGATGTGCAATGCATTAAACAGGACAGAACTAATGTAATTGATATCTGCATCATTTATAAGCACCTGCAAATATATCAATATGCCTATATCTTTATGGTTAAATTAATCATATTAAGATAGGTTTGTTGCAAATATTTGTATCTGATGTTCATTAGAATTTTAATATATTATAGTGTAATTGATAGAAAAATTTGTATCTATTGTCATTATAACACTACAAATGTTGAAATACATACAATTGATAAATTAATATTTTGTTCAATTCATATACAATATATGCATTAAATGTTCATTAAAAGTACACTGAATATACATGAATTAAATGTTTCAGTTTACAGCATGGATGGACTGTTCCAATGTACTGGCACTTATCATGATCCTCACCAAGATAGTTATAACTGTACATGTATATATGTGCTGAATATGTCAACTCTTTCATGACTGACAAGTACAACTGGTTGTATGTTTTCCTCTTCAACTTGTTCCCAAATCAATGGCACTCTGTTTAAAAATAAATAAACAGAAAAAAATTAATTCCATGTCTTTATTTATTGCATATCTCTCAGTCAATTTTCAATTTAGCTGATATCCAGCAAGTATCATTTTCAAATAGGGTTCACTTCTTTACAGAAGATACCTGTGACCTGGTAAGAAAAGTTTCTTAGCTTTAGATTTTCCCATAACTTAGATGAAATGCTCTACATTGGAAACTTTTAAGTTAAGGATAACTTAATATTTCTTAAGTTAAGTTAAGAAATATTCATGAAACATTGAAATTAGGGTCTATAAATAAATCAAATCAGACATCACAATGACTTTAAGACTGATTAATATACATGTACACAGATTATAAAAAAATCACAGACATGATGCAACAAATGATAAAATCAATATGATTAATATTGTAACTATACATGTATAGGAACCTGATCACTTCTCAAAGCTGTTTTCAGCAGGGTGTGGCAAGCTTGTACATAAAAGTATAATACACCAGATTAAAACAAATCTTTAGGTCACATTTCAATAATAAGAGACATTAAATACATGAATTATTAAGAAAGGTTGGGTATAGATTTTGGAATGCACATGTATATATTAAAATTTGAAGAAGAAAAAAAATTCAATAATCTGCTTAAAATATATTATTTAATTAAATATACTCTATTGCACTATCAAATATGTACTATAATGAAACAGACTGTGGATCAGGGATAGTTGGCCCTCCATGTTTAAAGTGATGATCAGGATTAAAAAATATATATACAGTATATAGTGTAAGTGTTCAAATAATTACTTTCAAACAACTTTAATTATAAGAGGGACTAAGTTTTTTTTTCATCTTAGAAAGTTTTACATAAATCAGAAACTTAAATGCATTGTGTAAAGGTTTCAGTGTGTTAGGAATATTAATGTATGTACTACATGTACACAGTATTTTCACTCCCTATAAAAATGCACTAACTAGTACTGATAATGCATCATTGAATCTTTTATTTTATCTAGTCACTAGGCTATACATTGTATGCACTTGACTTGTCATATTTTTTTAACAAAATTGGAATTAGAATGACATTAATGTACAAAAATACCTTTGGCAATCGTGCATTGTATATAGACCATGAATACAGACATAGCGAGGCCCTACTGACATACATGCATGTACATGTATCTAATAACTATAACGTTAGCTAGTCTCTGGTATTGTACACTTTGGGCCTATATATATAGGAAGTTCAGTCACGGCCACACACGTTACCGACTTTATACCTTCAGAAATCAGTAGGTCTTGATAGTAACAAATTTAGAGCTAACACGTCTTGATGATCTGTATAAAATATGACATATGCACAGCAGAATAGTTTATGAGTTACTTACATAGGCCTACAGTTTTACCTTTGAACACATGTGTAACACGTAGACGTGCTTTCAGAACATCAGCTGTTGACTCGGGCGGTTTTATCCACTTGTCCAGCGATCTTCCATGTTCAGGAAAGGAGTTTAATAAAACATTTCTAACATATTATCAGGATGTCGATTGTTGCTGTTATATTTATCCAAACGCCAACGCTAACCCGCATTTTCAAATTACACACGCCGTACAAGTCTACAGTGTTGACGTAAACAAATGGCTGTGATGTCGGAGCATTCGAATTGGCGGCTAAGGTCACGTGCAAAAGGGGGCGGTACCAAGCAGTTTGATTGACAGCTGGCGATCCGCCAATTTGGGAAGACGGTTACACCGATCTTGGATGAAGGTTACTCCAATGTGGGAAGAAGGTTACACCGATCTTGAATGAAGGTTACACCGATTTGGGATGAACGTTACACCAATCTTGGATGAAGTTAACACCAATTTGGGAGGAAGGTTACACCGCAGCGGAAAATTTTCTAGAATGAAGTATGAAAAATGTGCAGGAGGACCCTCTTTTCTTTCAAATAAGCATTTTTAGAAAATTTCAGTCGGCGAAAATGGGGGGGGGGGGGGGGGGGCAAATGACATGCGCTTCCACAGCAATGCACTGTTGGTACCGTACACGGACAATTGGTATCGACGAGGCGGTGGCCTGTCACAGCAAGGGGAAGTTTGGCAATATTTTCACAGTTTTAATGTAATTAATGTATCTGAACTATTGGTTCAGTTCAAGTTAAGTAATATATCGCGTCCGTATGCGATCTGGCAACCCCCAGCGTCATATATTTATGGAGGAATAGACAGGAATCCAGGGTCACTCTGTAGGGGGGTACGCAATGAAAACGACTGTGAACTATTGTTCGTGATATTGAATTATAAGATTGTTCCAGGTTATCATTTTAGGGTTGGTATAGACGGGTTATGATATGGAAGTTTATGTTTAGGGCGCAATTTCATTTGTCGTGGCCATGAATGTTTTACAAGAATGACTGAAAATTTAGCTTTTGTACGGGGGCTTGCTAAAACGGGTGGTACGGGGACTTGGTTTATGTGATAAAAATGGTGTAACGGGGGCTTTGGCATATTAAAATGACAAATTTCACAATTTATTAAAAACAAATAGCGTCTAGTCGTCCAAAGACAGATGTAAGTTTTCTTCCGACGTTTATATGTCTTCGTAGATCTCATGTAAAGATGTCAATGAATAAGTAGCCTTCTAGACGAAGATGAATGAATATTGGTTGGTCTGCAAGATTCTGTATACCAAGATCAGTTGTTTGTTTGCTGGGCAATTTTGTTAAATTCTTTAACGGAGGGGATCATTTTGAGGAAGGAATTTCCTGTAATTGTTTACACAACCATATAGCGCCGATTTCGATAAGAAATATTACTGTCATCTGGTGATGATTCAAGTAATTTTACTTGTGAATTGTAAACCCATGGCTACGAATACATATTTGTCATAGCGTTGTTTTGACATCGCGTTTGTACACGAAAAACTCCAATCAGGTATTTTTCCACAATGCTCCAACACAACGAAGGTGAGTAGTATATTTTAGCATAGTTAAATTGTAATATGTAATGATTATTTACGGTGGAAGTGTTTGACGAAAGTCTGTGACTCTCAGCAGCTGCAAAACTCGTAATTACAGTTTTTAATATTGACGATGTATCATGCCAAAGAACTCTATAATTCGAGAATACAACACGGAACTTCAACGTTTAATGCACACTTGTCTCAGATGTCACCCCTTTACTGATATGGTTCCGTTTCTTACATTTTCCGTTTTAATTTTGCATCCTGTCCTTTTTTGTCAATTTATTGGTTTATCATTTGCTGTTATTTATCTTTATCTGAAGATAATGTTTTAATACGTTAAATACTTTTAGTTGCCCAGACTTTAAAAATTAATTGAAAAGAACATTTTTGCTGAATTGATCAAAATCCAAATGATTTAATCATTCTAACATTGCGTATCGTTACAATCCGTAATTTGATAATCACATAGAACATTATAGAAATGGAGTATTGGCTTAAAAGCTGCGTTTCTCAATTCATAACCAACTCGTCGTACATCGTCAACCACAGCTGCCGTACAATCAACATCCAAGCCCCCGTACACTTTTTGGTTTTAACATCAAGCAAGCCCGTACACAACGTGATTGTCACTGATTTATTTCGGCAATCTCCATGACCTCAAAATTTGTCATCGGGGTGCAGTTGTTTTTCCTATGAATGTGAATTAGCCATAGAATATGAAATTCCGTTTTCAGAAAAGCATTAAATATTCATATCAGTGATTTATTTTTGAAACGCCTTTTTCACTGCGGTACCTTTGCTTTGCTCGTTCTCTCGGTCGTAATGGGATTGGTTAACGCCCCTGCGGCTACTAGAATAAGCCTCTCATTGAGGTTATGAGTACGCTGTTATTCCTCATAACTATTTGACGCAGGGGTGACAGATCGCATCGGACGCGGATATATACTTGCTTGAACTGACAATAGTTACAGATACATAAAGGGACAATTCTAATCAGTGCTGAATTCTTTTACATACCAGAAGCAAAATATTGCATCAATGTATTGTTTTTACATTTTACATGGAACATTTAACACAATATATTCACAAATTCCATGTTTTGTTTCAGTATCTTTCATTGAATACCGTTGTAAATTACAATCGTTGATCATAAAGATTAGCAGGTACGTATGTACGTAATATTCTGTACATGTACCCAACCGGCAGAGTCAGCACGTTGAAGCAAATGAACTACATAACCGACTGTGGAGGTAATAAAACGATTTTTAGCAAGACAATTCAACTAATATAGGTAGCCCTACTGCCAAGAGCGATTTGAGCGTTTCTAGAACAAAAGGTTGCATTACTCTACGAGCAAGGACGGGTTCGGGTGTACCATACAAGACGTTTCGCACCAATATGTAATGGGACAGGGAGCGAGTTTGAACATTTCGCGGCGCATTTCACCACCATGGCTTTTCTGGCATATCACAGTAAAACCGAATGATCTTATTTCATTAGAATTGGTTTTTCGATAATGTACAAATTTTCATGTTCTCTTAGATTGACATTGGTCCCTTTAAATAACATTGCAGGGAAGTCACAAAAGAAGTATCGCTCCCACAGGGTGTTTGCTTTTCGATGTCAAAGTCAGAAGCGCGGTTAATTTTGGATTAAGATATTGCGTTCCACTATATAGACATAGTTAATATGTTTTTGCATGGTAAATGTGTGTGATATGGATTATCGAGGACTGTGCGTGACTATGACTCTAGGAAAAAAGTATACTATTGGAAAAAATACTTTAATCGAGCGGGGATAAATTACATATGGGATGTCGTCCCTTTCCTGTTTTATAGTAATTATCCGATTTTTAAAATAACTTTTTAAATTTCTTTATTTTCATGGAAAACATCAAATGACTGTATAACATATATTAATATTCATCAGCCATCCACCAAATACAAAAATGAAATGTATAACACATCCATTTGCATTGAGTTAGACTCTGTGGAAAAGGTGAGAACGTGGATTATCATCTTAAAAAAATGCGGAAAGGACACAATGCCATAAATCAGTCACGATTCCTATTTATATTTAAATTCTAATGATTATTGAATTTCTTATTTAGTTACTAGATCATTAAGGCATCATTTTATAAGAAACGTTCTTATACCCTGAAATTAGAAAAGTTTTCAAAATTACATATTTTTTTGAAATATTGCAATGTTTTATCAGCGTTAAATATCGCCAACACAACAGAAACCTGTATCTGTCGCATTGGGCGTTTATAACGGAAAGAACCGAGTGCACATTCGAGTTCGAAATTAGGAGGTCGCTGAAAATCTCATTTCTCAAATCTAATTTTTATTCGGTTATATTGGCCTGATTAAGTTAATAGCCGATAATTTACGTCGTTCTCAGTGGCGTACGGAAAATGAAACGTAAGGGGGGGGGGACAGCAAGGTCTCAATTTTGGACCGCCCCTCTCGCCCGCACCCCAGGAAAGATTAATTTGTTTGTAAGTCAACAACCAGACATTTAGGCTTATTATATATTTTTTTTCATGTACTCCTGTACACATTTATAGACAGTACGTGGCGTCGCTAAAAGGAAATTAATGAATACGCAAATTGCCATCGAGCCTCGATGTGCGATTGTTGGTGTTTGGGGGCTGCCGAGGTCTCTACGAAACAATTATTACGATTTGATGGCTAAGATGAGTTTTACGATGTATTTTGATGAATTATGCGAGCGCCGAAGACGCGAGAATTGGTGTTCCGAGGGGTCCGGTCTCCCTCGGAAAAAATATTACATTTAGAATTTTGCGATGCATTTTTGATGAATGGGAGCACCCGAGCGAGGGATTTTGATGTTTTTGAGGTGGTCCTGAGGCCTTCCTGGGTAACAATTATTACATTTAGAATGCTGTGATGAGTTTTACAATGTATTTTAATGATTTATAAAGCGTTCTTAACATGATATTTTTTAATTGAAAGTTTAACGTGCATTAGCAATGATAATTGTTAATGTCGTCATATTTATGCAACTCTGAACATACGGCTTCACACATTTCGCACAATTGTTGTTGTAACACAAAAATAATAAATGAATTAATTGGTCTTGCTAAGTCATTATGAAATCAATGATCTTTTAGACATTTTTTTTATTAGTTAGTAGAAATTCATTCATTGAATTTTAGTCTAAGTTCATGTGTATTGACTTATTGCTCGGGTGGGGGTCAAAGTCACGGTGACCGAGCCGACAACAACTGTAGGTCCGGTAACGTCTCTGGTGTACATACAATTGTACCTATAACTATATATAATATTATCGTTACTTATAGACTATAATCCATGTCGACTCAAGAGGTACTTTCAACTCAATAAGGGGAAATCTACAAGACGTCGATGAGAAAATCTGTAGAGGAAAGTCTTGTGGATATTATAACAAACTTGAGAGTCTGATCACAATGACACTATGGAAAATTGATACATACAACTTCAAAAGTGTATCAGAAAATAAAAATGAGGACATGATTCAAACACTTGGAGGTCGGATTTTCCGACTTAGAGAATAGCAATGACAGACTAAACAAACTGTC
>SAYR01052160.1:33717-71106 GCA_004382745.1 Argopecten irradians irradians
AATCTTGGATGAAGTTAACACCAATTTGGGAGGAAGGTTACACCGCAGCGGAAAATTTTCTAGAATGAAGTATGAAAAATGTGCAGGAGGACCCTCTTTTCTTTCAAATAAGCATTTTTAGAAAATTTCAGTCGGCGAAAATGGGGGGGGGGGGGGGGGGGCAAATGACATGGCTTCCACACAATCACTGTTGGTACCGTACACGGGAAATTGGTATCGACGAGGCGGTGGCCTGTCACAGCAAGGGGAAGTTTGGCAATATTTTCACAGTTTTAATGTAATTAATGTATCTGAAACTATTGGTCAGTTCAAGTTAAGTATATATCGCGTCCGTATGCGATCTGGCAACCCCCAGCGTCATATATTTATGGAGGAATAGACAGGAATCCAGGGTCACCTGTAGGGGGGTACCGCAATGAAAACGACTGTGAACTATTGTTCGTGATATTGAATTATAAGATTGTTCCAGGTTATCATTTTAGGGTTGTATAGACGGGTTATGATATGGAAGTTTATGTTTAGGCCAATTTCATATTGTCGTGGCCATGAATGTTTCAACAAGAAGACTGAAAATTTAGCTTTTGTACGGGGGCTTGCTAAACGGGTGTACGGGGACTTGGTTTATGTGATAAAAATGGTGTACGGGGGCTTGGCATAATTAAAATGACAAATTTCACAATTTATTAAAAACAAATAGCGTCTAGTCGTCCAAAAGACAGATGTAAAGTTTTCTTCCGACGTATATGTCTTCGTAGATCTCATGTAAAGATGTCAATGGAATAGTAGGCCTTCCAGACGAAGATGATGAATATTGGTTGGTCTGCAGATTCTGTATACAAGATCAGTTTGTTTGTTTGCTGGCAATTTTGTTAAATTCTTTAACGGAGGGGATCATTTTGAGGAAGGAATTCCTGTACTTGTATTACACAACCATATAGCGCCGATTTCGATAAGAAATATTACTTCATCTGGTGAGATTCAAGTAATTTTACTTGTGAATTGTAAACCATGGCTACGAATACATATTTGTCATAGCGTTGTTTTGACATCGCGTTTGTACAAGAAAAACTCCAATCAGGTATTTTCCACAATGCTCCAACACAACGAAGGTGAGTAGTATATTTTAGCATAGTTAATTGTAATATGTAATGATATTTACGGTGCAATGTTTGACGAAAAGTCTGTGACTCTCAGCAGCTGCAAAACTCGTAATTACAGTTTTAAATATTGACGATGTATCATGCCAAAGAACTCTATAATTCGAGAATACAACACGGAACTTCAGTTTAATGCACACTTGTCCAGATGTCACCCTTTACTGATATGGTTCCGTTTCTTACATTTTCCGTTTTAATTTTGCATCCTGTCCTTATTTGTCAGATTTATTGTTTATCATTTGCTGTTATTTATCTTTATCTGAAGATAATGTTTTAATACGTTAATACTTTTAGTTGCCCAGACTTAAAAATTAATTGAAAAGAACAGTTTTTGCCTGAATTGATCAAAATCAAAATGATTAATCATTCTACATTGCGTATCGTTACAATCCGTAATTTGATAATCACATAGAACATATAGAAAGGAGTATTTGGCTTAAAAAGCTGCGTTTCTCAATTCATCAACCAACTCGTCGTACAATCGTCAACCAAGCTGCCGTACAATCAACATCCAAGCCCCCGTACACTTGGTTTTTAACATCAAGCAAGCCCCCGTACACAACGTGATTGTCACTGATTTATTTCGCAATCTCCATGACCTCAAAATTTGTCATCGGGGCGTGAGTTGTTTTCCTATGATGTGAATTAGCCATAGAAAATGAATTCCGTTTTCAGAAAAGCATTAAATATTCATATCAGTGATTTATTTTGAACCGCCTTTTTCACTGCGGTACCCCCCTGCATGTGACCCTGGATTCCTGTCTATTCCTCAATAACTATTTGACGCAGGGGTTGACAGATCGCATACGGACGCGATATATACTTAGCTTGAACTGACCAATAGTTACAGATACATTAAAGGGACAATTCAATCAGGCTAATTCTTTTACATAACCAAGAAGCAAAATATTGCATCAATGTATTGTTTTACATTTTACATGGAACATTTAACACAATATATTCACAAATTCCATGTTATTGTTCAGTATTTTCATTGATACCGTTGTAATTACAAATCGTTGATCAATACGATTAAGCAGGTACAGTATGTACGTATATTCTGTACATGTACCCATACCCGAGCCAGAGTCACGCACGTTGAACAAATGAACTACATAACCACTGTGGAGGTAATAAAACGATTTTTAGGCAAGACAATTCACCTAATAAGGTAAGCCACTACTGCCAGAGCGATTTGAGCAGTTCTAGACAAAAGTTGCATTACTCTACGAGCAAGGGACCGGGTTCGGCATACAAGACGTTCGACCACAATATGTAATGGTGGACAGGGAGCGAGTTTGAACATTTCGCGCGCATTTCACCACCATGGGCTTTTCTGGCATATCACAGTAAAACCGAATGATCTTATTTCATTAGAATTGGTTTTTCCCGATACATGTACAAATTTTCATGTTCTCTTAGATTGAATTGTCCCTTTAAATAACATTGCAGGGGAAGTCACAAAAAAAAGTATCGCTCCCCACTAGGGTGTTGCTTTCGATGTCACAAGTCAGAAAGCGCCGGTAATTTTGGATTAAGATATTGCGTTCCACTATATAGACAACGTTAATATGTTTTTGCATGGTATGTGTGTGATTATGGATTATCGGAGGACTGATGCGTGACTATGACTCTAGGAAAAAAAGTATACTATTGTGAAAAAATAACTTTAATCGAGACGGGGATAAAATTACAATATGGCGAATGTCGTCCCTTTCTCTGTTTTATAGTAATATCCCGATTTTAAAATAATTTTAAATTTCTTATTTCATGGAAAAAATCAAATGACTGTTATATATATATATTCATCAGTCCATCCACCAAATACAAAAATGAATGTATAACAACATCCATTTGCATTGAGTTAGACCTCTGTGGAAAAGGTGAGAACGTGGGATTATTCATCTTAAAAAATGCGAAAGAACAAAATGACATTAAATCAGTCACGATATCCTATTTATATTAAATTCTAATGATTTATGAATTTCTTAATTTAGTTACTAGATCATTAAGATTCATTTATAAGAAACGTTCTTATACCTGAAATTAGAAAGTTTTCAAAATTACATCATTTTATTTGAAATATTGGCAATGTTTATCAACGTTAAAATATCGCCAAACACAACAAGAAACTGTATCTGTCGGCATTGGCGGTTTATAACGGAAAGAACCGAGTGCACATTCGAGTTCGAAATTGAGGTCGCTGAAAATCTCATTTCTCAAAATCTATTTTATCGGTTATATTGGCCTGATTAAGTGTAATAGCCGATACATTTACGTCGTATCTCAGTGGCGTAGGAAAATGAAACGTAAGGGGGGGGGGACAGCAAAGGTCCTCAATATTTGGACCCCCCCTCCTCGCCCCGCACCCACAGGAGAAGATTAATTGTTTAATTCAACAAACAACCATATATACTTTATATATTTTTTTCATGTAATCCCTGTACACATTTATAGACAGTACGTGGCGTCGCTAAAAGGAAATTAATGAATACGCAAATTGCCATGCGAGCCTCGAATGTGCGATATGTTGGTGTTTGGGGGCTCCGAGAGTCTCCTACGAGAAAAAATATTTACGATTTGGAATGGCTAAGATGAGTTTTACGATGTATTTTGATGAATTTGCGAGCGCCGAAGACGCGAGAATTTGGTGTTCGAGGGGTCCGGGGGTCTCCCTCGGGAAAAAAATATTACAATTTAGAATTTTGCGATGCATTTTGATGAATGGGAGCACCCGAAGGCGAGGGATTTTGATGTTTGAGGTGGTCCGAGGGCCTTCCCTGGCTGGGTAACAATATTACGATTTAGAATGGCTGTGATGAGTTTTACAATGTATTTTAATGATTTTAAAGCGTTCTTAACATGATATTTTTTTAATTGAAAGTTACGTGCATTTAGAAATGATAATTGTTAATGTCGTCATATCATTATGCAACTCTGAACATACCGGCTTCACACCATCGGCACATTGTTGTGTGTAACACAAAATAATAATGAATTAATTGTCTTGCTAAGTCATATAAACAAATGAATCTTTTAAGACATTTTTTTATTAGTACGTAGAATTCATTCATTGACATTTTAGTCTAGTTCATGTGTATTGACTTATTAGCTCGGGTGGAGGGTCAAAGTCACGGTGACCGAGCCAGACAACACTGTACAGGGCTCCGGTACAGGTCTCTGGTGTACATACAATTGTACCTACTATATATAATATTTACACTTATAGACTATAGTCATGTCGACTCCAAGAGGTACTTTCAACTCCAATAAGGGGAAATCTAAAGGACGTGATGAGAAATCTGTAGAGGAAAGTCTTGTGGATATTTATAACAAACTTGAGAGTCTAATCACTAATGACACTATGGAAAAATGATACATAAACTCAAAAGTGATATCAGAAAATAAAATGAGGACATGATTCAAAAACTTGAGAGTCGGATTTTCGACTTAGAGAATAGCAATGACAGACTAAAACAAACTGTCCAGAGTCAAGAAGACACAATCATCGAGCTACAGAAGGTACAATGTGAAGTGTACTCTAAATACAATGACTTAGAGCAGCACGGGAGGAAGAATTCCATCCGTATATCCGGACTCCGGGATACCTCAGATTCCGAATCCGTAGATGACTGTGTTAAAACTGTTGTGTCTTTTGTAAACAGTAAGTTGAACATTCACGTACAGAGTGAGGACATTGACATTGCTCACATGCTAGGTAAATTCAATAAAGATCGTCCAAGGAACATTATTGTAAAGTTTGTCCATAGACGGAAAAAGCACGACATCATCCGCGCGAGACGACAGCTGAAGGGTACCGGCATGATTGTTTTTGAAGATTTAACAAGACTTAACCAACAAAAACTGAAAACAGCATACAATTTGAACTGTGTTAAGAATTCGTGTAGCGTAGATGGAAAATTATTTGTGATTCTGGAAAACGGCAAAAAACGTAGAATCCTGTTTGATACTCCTTTGGAAGAAGATTTCCTGCTGAATGACACAAATTTCAGAAGGAATATATAGAAATATAGACCTACTTGTACAAGTATTTTCACAATCTGAAATACAAGTAACTGAGATTTCATTACATAAGGTCGGTTATGGAATATAGGTAGTGGACAGCACTACCGCCAGAGACTAAGTCTCTGGATTACCGATCCGCGATAAACATTTTATTGTGATTACTGTGAATTTTTGTGTTGTGCATAATTATTCTTGTTTGGATTAAAAAAATGGAATATTTAAATTTCTGTGAGTAAGGTAAGTGCGAGTTGATGTTATATTGAATTGTGAGCAAAAACTTTAACGTTAAACGTTCTTCGAGAGTAGTTTCCTCGATTTGGGAAAACAAAAAACACAGATTTTGTGTTCATGTACAGTATACATAGTTTTTTTTATGTTTGCTATTTTCATTTGTATGTCCATTTTTGTAGTTCTTCTCGATGGTAATAATATCAGAAACATGTATATTTATGTTTCTGATACCATAACTCATGTAAATCACTGTAAGAGTGGCCTCCCTTTACCTGTCTATATTTTTTGTTCCGTTAATTTTCTGTCTGATTTGTAATCAGAAATATATTTCTGTCGCAATGAATGCCTCTGAAATATACAGATAGCTGTATCAGTCAAATTTTGCCCTCTATATTCAAATGTGAGTTGTATTCTTTTTATTATCAAATAAGGATTTCCCTTTAGATATTTTTTTTCTTATCCGGATTTAATTTGGATAAGGTTTTCTTATATAGATTTGTACTTCCGTTTCCGGTATGTAAGTCTTTGTCATTGGTGCGTTTGATTTGAATACAAATATATGTTTCAGTTAATGCGCCAATATGACAAAGACACAATAGTAAAGTAAGCGAGCACGGTGTGGGAAGAGTAGTGACCGAACTAGGCCTACCATATATATGTTTTTTATTGTATCCTATCTACCCCTTTTCTGTTCTCTTCTTTCCTACTCTGTTTTTCTGGATGGCAAGTTATACTTAAGAAATTGGAATTGTTGCAACAATAACGCACGTTGGAAATTTATTTATATTTATCGTGTTCCACAGTACCTTCTCTACGTGATTTATTCAGTATGCCTACTGCAACCAGCCATTAGAAGCAAGCATGATGACATGTTTTGTAACTTTGGTTTCATAATTAGTTGAGAGTGTCAAGATACTATCAGCAAACTGTCAGGGTCTGTCGGATAAGTTCAAGCGTAAAGATGTCTTTGCATATTTAAGAGACAAGGGTTTTAATATATACTGCATTCAAGACGCACATTTTACCAAAGAAAAAGAAATACTAATACGCAATGAATGGGGTTATAACTGTCATTTCAATTCTTTTAAATCTAACTCACGGGGTGTTGCTGTACTAATTAACAATAATTTTGATTGCAGGATCAAAAAGGAAAAGATAGACTCGTCTGGTAATTTTTTAGCATTAGACTTGGAAATTGAAGGTAAAAATATAACATTAATCAATATTTATGGTCCAAACTCCGATTGTCCTGATTTTTTTTACTAGAGTGGAAGATACCATCCTTGACTTTAATAATGATAAATATATAATATGTGGTGATTTTAACTTAGTTATTGACCCAGATCTGGACTATGACAAAAGCTATAAAAAAATCAATAATCCAAAGGCTAGAGAGAAAGTTTTAAATTTAATAGAAAATTTAGATATGGTAGATGTTTTTAGGGAACAGCATACAAATTTGAAACGTTATACATGGCGAAAACATTCACCTGTAAAACAATCAAGATTAGATTTTTTTCTTGTTTCTCGAAATATATTGTCAAGTGTTTCTGAAGCAAATATTGATGCAGGGTATAGGTCTGATCATTCTTTTCCAAAGATTGTTTTAAAATTTTATGACTTCAAAAAAGGTAAAGGGCTTTGGAAATTTAACAACTCATTATTACATGATCAAGAATATTTGAACCTGGTAAATAATACAATTAAATCTGTAAAAGCACAGTACTGTCTGCCAATATATAATCTTGACTCTATTGATAATATTCAGGATAGCAGCCTACAATTTATAATAAATGATCAACTCTTTCTTGAGACACTTTTAATGGAAATAAGAGGAAGAACAATATCATATTCATTTTTAAAAGAAAACAAAAGAATTAAGAAAAACAAATCTGAAAGAAGATATTAGTAAACTTGAAATCAAACTACTGTTGATATAGATCTAAGATGAATTGAATAGAAAAAAAGAAGGAATTAGAAGAGATTCGGTTGGAAAAACTTAAAAGGTAGTGTAATTCGGTCAAAAGCTTTATGGATACGAGGAAAGGGGAAAAGCCTACATCAATATTTTTTAAATCTAGAAAGTAGAAATTATGATCAAAAATTATTCCAAAACTTGAGAAAAAAATGGAGAGTTTATCACTAATCAAGATGAAATTCTTAGTGAAGTTAAATCCTTTTATGAACAATTATACTCTGTTGACAATGAACAGTTGAGGAAGTAGATTTTAGAAGAATTTTTTAGAAGGTGTGAAGTTCCAAAATTAAATAATACAGAATCTTCGAGGTATGGAGGGTCTATAACGTTAGAGGAAGCATCACAAACTTCTTAAAAATATGAAAAATAATAAAAAGTCCGGGATCGGATGGATACACTTCAGAGTTTTTCAATGTTTTTTGGAGTAAATGGGGTTTTCGTTGTTCGTTCTATTATTATGGTATCTTAAATGGTCACTTCAATCACACAACGTCAGGACATTATCACCTGTATTCCAAAGCCAAACAAATCAAAATACTTTATTAAAAACTGGGCGTCCATTTCTTTATTAAAACATTGTATATAAAATAGCTTTCTGGACAATAGCTTAACAGGATTAAAATAATTTGGGCAAAATTTTTGAATTCAGATCCAGACAGGTTTTATTTCTGGACGATATTTAGGAGAAAATACAAGATTAATTTATGACATTAATGCAATACACTGAGGAATATGATATTCCCTGGGAATGTTGTTAATAATTGATTTCGAAAAAAGCTTTGACTCCGTTTCCTGGAAATTTATTGATAAAACTCTGAAATATTTTATTTTGGAAATAGTTTAAAAATTGGATAAAAGTTTTATCATCATAATTGCTAGCTCTGCAATTAATCAAGGAGGTAATTTAGTCTTCATTTTTTAATATTATGCGCGTTGTCGTCAAGGCGATCCAATCGCTCCTTATATTTTTAATCATCTGTGCGGAAGTCTTAGCTATCGTATTAGAAATAACAGAAACATTGTTGGTATAAATATAGAAAATTGTAGGTATTTTTAAATTCTCAATATGCTGATGACACTTCTATAATATTGATGGATCTGAAAACTCTTTTGAAGGCAGCTGTTACAGAATTAAATATTTCAGGACTTAAAATAAATACAGGAAAATCACAGGTTATTTGGTATAGGCAGTAAAAAGTATAGTAATGTACACTTATTCCGAGCTTGAACTTACAATGGGGAGTTAACTAAATTTACACTTCTTGGTATTGACTTTCAATGTTGATCTTCATAAAATACCAAAAAATGAACTTTTGATAAAAAAATTATGTAAATTAAAAAAATTTAATACAAACATGGAACAAAAGGAAAATATCTCCTATTGGTAGAGTGTGTATCATAAAATCTCTCTTAATTTCTCTCAGTTAATATTTCTTTTTTATTCACTTCCAAATCCAGATGAAAAATTTGTAAAACATCTTAACACAGTTCTTTTTAATTTTATTTGGAATAGCAACTCAGATAAAGTTAAGCGAGATGTAGTTATCCAGAATTATATAGATGGAGGTTTGAAAATGATTAATCTTTTCATCGTTTATAGACTCGTTAAAGATGGGGTGGATAAGAAGAATTTTTAGATCAAATGGTAAATGGCAAAATGATTCTAAAAACTAAAGTAAACTTTCCTTTATCTGGCAAACTGTGGAAGTGAATATCTGAATAAAATTTTATTTAATTGTAAGAATGATTTTTTGGAAAGGATGTATTTTCAGCATGGTTCAAAACTAAGAAAAAGTATAATCAATTAGAAGCGGAAAAACACTCTATTCTTAAGACACCATTTGGTACAATAAAAACATTACTGTTGGAAATAAAAACGATTTTCTACCAATCATGGTTTAGAAAGGGAATTTCAATTATACAAGACCTGTTAAAAAGTGTTTCTCCATGTTCATTCCTTACATATGATGAATTTGTAATAGTTATGGTGTAATAAGTAATTATCTTCAATATAATGGACTGATATCCAGCATTAAAAAGTATCTGAAGAATGTAAATTTACCAAATGAAATACTATTTTATCCAATTATTCCTTTTAGTCTTGAAATTATACTGAAAAACATTTGTGGAGTCCAAGATTTTTATAGAGCACTTGTCAAAAACGATACTGTAATAACTGGTCAAGCTAAATGGGGAACCTCTTTTGACTACAAGCAAGAAACAAGGAAAGATATATATAATATAACCCTTCATCTCTACCAATAATACTAAACTTCTCTTCCGAATCTCCCATTATATACTAACAACTAACACTTATCTTTGTAAAATTGGTCTCTCTAATAATCCTTTTTGTTTGTTATGTGCTTTAGAAAGGGAGACAATCACTCATCTATTTTGGGAATGCTCTGAAGTTCAGGATTTTTTAGCTAATTTTGAAAGTCTTTTAGATAATCTGTTATACTACCATTTGCAATTAATAAAGAAACTATGCTTTTCGGAAAATTTAATCATAACGGAATATATCAAAGAATCGATAATGAAATTGTTCTTTTTATCAAACACTATATTTATAAAACAAGATGTTTACATGGTTCTTTAAATGTGATGGCTTTTTTAACTCTGTATTAAAGACTATTATTATGTTCAAAGATATATAGCTTATAAATAAGGAGAAAAAACTTATAAAAAATTTACCAAAGATTGGAAAAAAAAGGATAAAGCTAATAGAACTCACAAACCCCCGACAGTTGCACATATCTTTTATTAAAATAGAATATATATTTATTTGTTGTCATACATACATGTGTCATGCTTGCTTTTGATCAGGATGTTGAGCTGTAATTTTAATTCAATTGTAACTATCAAATATAGAATGACTATCTAACTTCTTGCCTCCTTCTTTTTTTTCTTTTTCCCCCTTCTTTCTTTCTTTTTCTTTTCTTACTTTTTTTAATCGTGTTTTCATTTAGTTGATTCATTATTCTTCATATAAGAATATATCTACATTTAAATTATATACTTCACGATCTCTCGTTTCTAGTTCATCCCATTATCCCTTCTTTCCTTCTCAATTCTTTGTTCTTTTTTTTATCTCCCTCCCCTCTCTCTATAAAAAAAAATCACACAATGAAATTATAATGATGAATGAAGAATGCAGAGTGAAAAGTGTGCATGGAAGATAACTATATCAATAATTCATGAATATGTGATTAATGTAAAACTGATGTATTGTTTGACAAAAAAATAAAAAATTACAAAAAAAATGATATTTTTTTTTATTGAAAGTTACCTGCATTTAGAAATGATAATTGTTAATGTCGTCATATCATTATGCAACTCTGTTCGATCTGAACGTACCGGCTTCACACCATCGGCACATTGTTGTGTGTAACACAAAATAATAATGAATTAATTGTGTTGCTAAGTCATATAAACAAATGAATCTTTTAAGACATTTTTTTATTAGTACGTAGAATTCATTCATTGACATTTTTAGTCTAGTTCATGTGTATTGACTTTTTAGCTCGCCTATTCGAAGAATAGGGGGAGCTAATGTTGTCAACCCGGCGTCGGCGTCGGCGTCGGCGTCAGCGTTGGCGTCCCATTTCACGTTAAAGTTTTTGAGCAAGTTTCTGTTTCGTCAATAGTTTAAGCGTAAGTCATCATAAATGTTTATGATTTTATTTTCCTAATGTGTATGGATGCTGAACATGATAATACAACCAATTTGGGACCCTTTAGGGTTTTTTTGAGTCTGTTAATTTGTCATATTTCCATGTTTAAATAGTAAATACTTGAACATCAACTTCTTCTGAATAGGCGAGCTTTGCTGTTCTCCAACAGCTCTTGTTACTGTTAAACGTTTCAACATCATATGCATACATAAACTGCCGCGCAGCGGAAAATTGTCTAAAATAAAGTACGAAAATGTGCAAGAGGACCCTTTTTTCTTTCAACTTTCAAATGTGCAATTTTAGAACATTTCAGTCGGCGAAAATGAGAGGGGGGGGGGGGCAAAAAGATATGTTTGCCCCCGTCCTGGGGAACGCGGAGGCAATCCCCCCTCCCCCCACACCCCACACCCCGACCCCTGTATCTACATTGCCAAGTAAAACAGCATACGTTCTATGAAGCTTTAGAGTATTTGATGGAAATATGACAAGAAGTGAGAGGTATTTTCACCCGTTAATTATGTATATATAATGCATGAATACAGGTGTACATAAGTCTACAATGTATATGTAAGGTACATTTTTGCTTTGAATACATTTGAATACATAAAATTACACATAAAATTTAGATATGTAGTTAGGCTGATTTTTTTAAGTGAATCAGATGGAAAAGGGTTATATAACTAGTGACATGTAGGGGAATGTCCATTAGACGGATAGATACTATAAAAAAGGTATATATAGGGAATGTCCATTAGACGGATAGACATAAAACTAAGGATATATATTATAAGTAGGGCTATATAAGGAATGTCAATTAGACGGATAAAGACCATAACTAGAGATATATAGGGAATGTCCATTAGACGGATGGACATTATAACTAAGGATATACAATGTATAGGGAATGCCATATTGATATAATGTTAAAAGAAATACACGTACTTACTTAGTCCACTAAACAAGCCTATATTATTAGTTTTTCCCCATTTTTTCATTATTACAAACTCTATATATGAGGCAAAAAAATAAAAATCCTAATAATATTGGCAGGTTTAGCGGACTAGTACCTAATATCATGACAAATAAAAATAAAATAATGGTAGAAGCAAGTATAAAACCATATAATATAATGAGAACTCTTCTTTATGGCTGCAAAAACCTGTACAGTATAGGATTATTTACACTTAGAAACTCTTCACAAAACTTCTGCATACGTTTCAACGTTTATTAGATTTAACACAGTAATCAGGAACCTGTAGTAAATAAATTTGTGTTTTCAGTCGATAGCAGATATATCCATTAGACAGATGAGATTTCCTTCGATCGGATGTTTTGAATGTTCACGCATCGCGCATGCACATAGGGGTTGTTTACACTCGCCGAAAGATAATAATATGAAATAGTGACTAGGTCGTTTCTATTTATTTTCATTTTTTCTTCAGTTTGAACAAAATGGTTATACAAACTTTTAAATTTTGTTATTAACACAAAGTACACAACTTTTGCAATTATTTTCAGTTCTATAATTCTTTTTATCTTTTATTACATGATTTTTTAACGATTTAGTCCCTTTAAAGATGCTCCACCGCCGACAGACCATATATGATATTTATCACTTGAACAATAATTGGTGTTTAATCATGTATATTTTTGTATAATTAACACAAAAAATAATATAAAATAATTCATTTTGCCTTTGGTGCATGCGCAATCAGTACTTCATTCCATACAGGATATAGTGCAACGGAATTTTTTCGGGATGCAATTAATTATATTTTGTAATATTTAAACTTAAAGTGAAATTTGAATCTCTAACTTTTCAATGGTGGTAATGGTGTAAAGTGAGTAACTTTTGTAACTGAAGAAAAATACTAAATCGTCTGCTCCGGTTTTTTATCGTATAAAATTAACATTTGTCAGCGGTGAAGCAACTCTAAAGTTCTTGACACGGTAATGAAAACATACGAATGTTTGACAGCTAAATTTCATATGGGCAATATAACATTTTAAAACATCGACTATTCAATCGCTTTTTGTTCCGTATATGTAAAAGTAGTTTTCTTGCTCGTACTAACGGTAAGTTTAGCGTGATTAATGTTTATCATGGCATAAACGGGTCACGAGTTCGGTAAACATAATATTAGCAAAATTAGAATATCATTCTATCTATTAGATCAACTTAAAATTCAGCCTTTGATTGCGTTTGATGCAAAATTAAAATGTTACTAAAGCTCTGAAGAAATGTCCGCCATGATGGAATACGCCGGTTACATTATCGCTGTGTGGAATTCGCGCCGGTATCCGTATGTTTGGATTGTCTTCCGGTTTTATATTAAAACAACATGGCAACTGTATTTCATAGATTTCTGTGAATTACAGATGGTTATAGTTTAAAGAAGGTGCGTGCATGCATCTGTAGATATCGTTATGATGTATATACAACGTCCTTTATGTTTAGTTTGGCATTATTGTGGAGAAATCAGTTAATGAATACTCATTCCACGCCGATAAACATTGGATGTCGTCAAATTTGTTAAAATTACATTTGAAAACGACATTTTAAAGAAAACCTGACGCTTTGGTTTTCACGTTTGAACATTCCGCGATCAGTGTGCCATGTACACATCCATACAGATGACGTTACATGTTAATTCTTGCCCAAAATTATGATGTGTTGTAGAAATGTTCCGCGTTTAGATCCATACTTTGAAATAGAGAGTTACGGTTTGGATTTTGTCGGTTTAGATGGATATTATGATGTTTATTAGACTTAGTCTATCGATATTTTAAATGTTTTGAGAACCATTTGACCTTTAAGCAGATTTCTATTTGATTGTCGAGATAATGCTGATGTCCAGCAGCAATAGTACCATCCAAATGACTTCATATTTCATGATACTGCACCAGTTTGCTCCTTAGCATACTTTTTGGGTTATTGAACGTGCCTTTTATAGACAGCTTGTGTTCTTAAAGTAGTATGTTTTATGTATCTACACACTGGCGTTAGAATAACACAACGATAAATATGAATGAAAGTGGCCAACCTAAAGTAGGCTGACTTAGAATTTATAAATAGTATGGTCTATGTATCTGTATCAGGACTGGACTATCTAAATCATCAGTAACTTGTAGAGCATCCAGTAATTATTGAGGTGTCCCCGGATCGAACTCCAGAATGGCAACTACATGTATCGTTTGCATGTTTCTGAACGTTTGTGGTACCTGCATGCTGAGTAAACAAAAAAAAACAAACATGGTTATTTGGTGATAGAGACATATTTAGAACCTAGTTGATTTCTTCTTTAAAACGTACATTTGTTTGGCTTATTTTGACAGTGTAAATGTCATGATGCAATAGTTTTATACACTGTCATACACTTTCTCGGTACAACTCATTATCTTTCCTGGTTGTCGTTTCGCATGCATTTATTACATTATACAATTATGGCCCTCTGTGATCTACAAATATAATGCCAATAGTATAAACTTCGACGATATGCTGACATATGATACTTATTAACCCCGGAATTAACAAAGACCGGTAAATTGCAGTGCTAGAACAGACTTACTACGTTTTATCAACGACTAACTGAAATAATGCTTTTGTTAGCCAGCATCCATCGCATGCATAGCCAATTTGTTACATGTTTGTATGTAAAGTAACACCAATGTGGTGTAAGGTTATACTGCAAACGGAGATCTGGTGTAAAGTAACACCACCGGGGTGTAACGTTACACTTTGGAGTTAGAATTTGGTGTAAAGTGACACCACTGTGGTGTAAGGTAAGACTTCAAACTAAGATCTGGTGTAAAGTAACACCGCTCTGGTGTAAGGTTACCCTTTCAAGTTAGGATTTGGTGTAAAGTAACACCACTGTGGTGTAAGGTTACCCTTTCATATTACGCTTTGGTGTAAAGTAACACCACTGTGGTGTAAGGTAACACTTCAAACGGTGATCTTATGAAAATAACACCGCTGTGGTGTAAGGTTACCATTTCAAGTGAAAAGTTGGTGTAAAGTAACACCACTTTGGTGTAACGTTACACTTTCAAGTTATGATTTGGTGTAAAGTAACACCACTGTGGTATAAGGTAACACTTCAAACGATGATCTTATGAAAAGTAACACCGCTGTGGTGTAAGGTTACCCTTTCAAGTGAAAAGTTGGTGTAAAGTAACAACACTGTGGTGTAACGTTACACTTTCAAGTGAGAAGTTGGTGTAAAGTAACACCACTGTGGTGTAACGTTACACTTTCAAGTGAGAATTTGGTGTAAAGTGACACAACTGTGGTGTAAGATTTCACTTTCAAGTTAGAATTTGGTGCAAAGTGGCACCACTGTGGTGTAAGGTAACACTTTCAAGTTATGATTTGGTGTAAAGTAACACTACTGTGGTGTAACGTTACCATTTCAAACGAAGATCTGGTGTAAAGTAACACCGCTGAGGTGTAAGGTTACCCTTTCAAATTAGGTTTTGGTGTAAAGTTACTCCTTTGTGATGTAAGGTAACACTTCAAACGGAGATCTGGTGTACAGCAAAACCACCGGGGTGTAACGTTACATTTTCAAGTGAAAATTTGGTGTAAAGTTACACCACTGTGGTGTAAGGTTACACTTTCAAGTATGATTTGCTGTAAAGTAACACCACTATGGTGTAAGGTAACACTTCAAACGGAGATCTGGTGTAAAGTAACACCGCTGTGGTGTAAGGTTACCATTTCAAGTGAAAAGTTGGTGTAAAGTTACACCACTGGAGTGTAACGTTACACTTCGAAGTGAGAATTTGGTGTAAAGTTACACCATTTTGGTGTAACGTTGCACACTTACACCAACTTTGGATTGAAGATACACCAAATTTGGGTAAACAGTACAGTTTTCATTGTTTGGATTAACTTTACACCAGGAACGGTGTTATCGTTTTTTACACCGATATTGGTGTTAAGCTACACGTTAAAAACACCATAAATAGATTAAGTTAACACTAAAAGTTTACAGTGTGAACCCTCTTACTATTTCAAAAATTATCAAAATAAAAGTTTATACTTCTGCTCTATATGGGTGTGAGCTTTGGTTGATATCAAAACCTGATTTATCAATGCTAGAAAGGGCTCAACATTCTATTAAAAGTCTATACAAGGGTTTGACAGACGAACTAGAACAGATATGTGTACTTCACTAATAGGTTGGACCTCTATTGAGGCTTATATTGATATTAAAAAACTATTGTTCCTAGGCAGAGTTTGTAGAATGAAAAGAATAAATTTGATTTTTAGAATTTTCAAGGTGAGATTGTTTTTAAATAATATGACTACGTATGTTCAGAAAGGTTTTATTCCAGACATTACCAAAATACTTAAGAATACAACTTGAATATGTCTTAAAAATTTTGATGATGGATCCTTTTCTTCCAGATATTGTTGGAATGCATTAGTCCACAAATATGTAACTATGTATGAAACAAATGCCTGGAAATTGAGAATGTCAAATGACGCAGAATTCACACGATTCTTATCATTACATGATTGTTTAAAACCCCATTACCTTTGGAAACTAGCTCTACGTCATCAAAATTGCCTTTAATATGAAAATGATTGTGTACGTTTAGAAAATTCTGTAATATTATGTCACTATTGAGGACATTTTTACACTGATATTGTTAGTCATATTGTTTTGAATTGTTCTTAAACTGAACAAAAAAGAAAATGTTTCATATGTTCAATTGTATCAATCACGAATATATACTTTATTTCATACTAGTGGGCGACACCTGAAGGAATGTCGCAGATGAAATGAAGAGAATTGCGAACGGTAGCTTAGAGAGCGATTTCACTAGCTCAGGAAATAATATCCCACATTTTAAAGTCATTTTACGATTTAAGTCTAATTGACCCTTGTGACTGTGACCTTGAATGAAAGTCAAGGTCTTTCATTTGATCAAACTTGGTAGTCCGTCATCTCGGATTACAAACGTAATACCATGACTACAGGCCTGTCAGATATTGATAGAGGAGTCATTTAAAGATTTTAGCCAATTTGACACTGACCTCAAATGAAGGTAATTAGGGCATTTATTTGAACAAATTTGGTAGCCTTCCATTTCAGCATATTGCAGGCCCAACATTAGTTCTGTTGACAATAACTCATTGCAGTTAGAATAAAACTTCAAAACTAGTAGCCAATTCTTTTATGACTTAGCCTAATCTTCGGAAGTATATTCTAACTGATATTTTATAAAAATTAGTCATTTACTAGCCAACTGATGTCTTTTGTTCACGAAATATGAAAACAGATCCAATAGGTCTACATACAAAGTTTCATTAAGATTGGTGCATATTAACTCACGTTATCGTGTTCACAAGGTTCAATAATTATTATCGCAAAGGGCAATAACTCCGTAATTAAGTTAGAGTCGAATCAAGCAGATTTTCAAACTCATCCGAGGTCATTCCATGGTTAGTCTACATACAAAGTTTCATTAAGCTCGGTTTATATTAACTCAAGTTATCGCATTCACAATGTCCAATAATAAATTATTAGAGCAAAGGGCAATAACTCCGTAAATTACAAGCGAATCATGCTGCTGTCGAACTTGTCCGAGATCTTTCCAATGTTAGACTACATACAATGTTTCATTAAGATCGGTTTATATTTACTCAAGTTACCGTGTTCACAAGGTCCAATAATAATTATTAGTGCAAAGGGCAATTACTCCGTAAATAACAGTCGCACGACGGAGGACGCACGACGATGGAAAAAAGACTATCGCAATAGGTCACCATAACCTACAGGTGACCTAATAAAAATGTCTAGTAATTAAGCTTCTCCAATGAAATAAAGCAAAATAACAATGATTACATAGTATTTAACCCCGACATATGACTTTAATTCATAATCACTTGAAAGTGACAATTCTGAATATGCATTAAATGTTAATTTACATTGGAATAAACCAGTTCTTCTGAAAGGTGAAGTTGTAATTGGTATCACTGTGATCTGCCTACAGGCATGTACTGTGGAGTGTTCCGTGTTTGTTATGTAAAGAAATAAAGAATATAAGCTGGACATTAACTAATCAAACAAACAAGTTCACCATCCGAACTTGAACCCAACCACATCAGTGGAAAATGTTCAGAACTACTCAAATCACTTTTACCTTTTAAGATGCATTATTTTGTCTTAAAAGTAACTTTCCCAAATAAAAGTAGCACCAAAATGGCTATCAAATGATTTTATGTATCCCTTGTGAAAAATCTGCCTTGGTATGCGCAATTATTTTTTCATTATTTCTATGCATTTATGGACCCTGGGGACAATCCGACATGCATTGTTTATTGTACTGAAAATCCGCTAATCTATTTAATTAATAATATCACTTAAATCTGTGGTGATCGAGTAAATATTTCGTGTTAAGTATATTATAAGCTTTGTCTGTCATCGTTGTGCAATTGGGAAGGGAGATAACTCTGTGTGAAAGATGAACGGTCACTATTGGGACATGCACCTCATGTCTTATTTCTTAGCCATGTGATATATTTCAACCACTCATAGACACTGTTATATATTTAGCATTATACTTGGAGACACTCTATAGCTCAAAAATGACTAAAATAGAAAATTACCTCCCTGTATTCAGTCCCACTGTAGTTTCTGTAATAATAAATATGGAACAGCTTACCAGGTAATACTTCAATTAGAAATAATAATTAAAGGTACAATTCAGCCTAAGAGTACATTAACATTTGCACATATATCAGAAACAAACCAGTTCTAATATAAAGATATTAGATTAGTTGTAATTGGTTTTACTGTGATATGCCAGAAAAGCCCACTGTAGTGAAATGTATGTGAAATGTTCAAACTTGCTTACTGTCCGCCATTACACAGATAGTGGTCAGATGTCTTGTATGCCGAACACTGGCCCGGCCTTGCCAGTGCAGTAAAGAATTTTGTGTCCAGAACTACCCAAATCGCTCGATTTTCAGTAGTGTATTTACTTTATTCGATGCATGTTCTTGTCTAAAAATAATTTCATCAACTACACGGTGGTTATGTATTCACTACTATTGCATTTGTTTAACGAGCATGACTTTGGCTCGGGTATGGGTACAGCGTACATGTTGTACCTGCTTAATCGTATTAATTGATCAACAATTTGGAATTGCAATCAAAATACTTAACAATGTCGTGGAATTTGTCGATATTCTTGTTATATGTTTAATAAGGAATGTAGAACAACACATTTATGTCATAGTGGTTATGTAACAGAATTAGCCCCACTGAATTGTCCATTTCAGAATTTGGTAATTGAAAGCACACCCTTTCAAAGTCAGTTTTCAGTAGTAATGGAGAAATTCATTGTTTTTAATTTCATAATTGAATCAATCTACTTATACCATCTTTTCCTATTAGGGCCAACTTTAGATTGCTTTTACAGTACAGTACTGATCCATGAAGAATGTTTGTTTTCGCAGTATTACAGCACTGTAAGTATAGGGCCAAAGTGGCCGACATATTACCACAAGCCCTCCACCTCTGGGATGCGAGTTCAAATCCCATGTGGGGCAGTTACAAGGTACCGACCACTGGTTGGTGGCTTTTCTCAGAGTACTCCGGCTTTCCTCCACCAACAAACCTGGCATGTCATTACATGACCCTGGCTGTTAATATGACGTTAAACAAATAAAACTAAAACCATAAATACTCAATGACATCACCAATATCAGCACAAATCCTACCGACACTGTTGTTCTGCAATAGATAAAATGATTCTCAATCTAATAATAATCACATGATATGAAAGATTTGGAAATGTCATGTATATGACATCACAAATTTTGTATAATTACTGGAAATATGTATTTTTATGAATAATTATATAAAAGTTTCCGCTGACCCCATTTTATCAAATAGAGTTTTTCCTCAAAAAAAAATAAAATAAAAAAGAAATTGGTAACAGTCGACAATATCATCCTGGTCGAACACTCAATCTCTTACAAATACATACATTTTAGGAAACAAGAAAAGTTAAATAATGTTTTTACAAGAATATCAAAAAGTTTCCATGGATATGGTCTGTATGACACTCAATAAGTTATTATATATTGAATTAGTTTTTCAAACAAAAACAATAATTTTAGCTGAATCATTTAACATTAACCTTGATTACATACCATGAAAATGTGAAAATAAGCCAATTACCTCCCCTTACCCATCCCTGGTTAAAATCTTGGTTTGGCCCAACCTGAACAACATCGGGCATTACATATAACCTAATGATATCAGGCATTATACATAATACATGTGATTTATCTCCCATCGGTTGCTCCGGTTGGGTTCGGACAAGATTTGGTCAATTTATAGAATATCAAAGGCACATGTCAGACTTAGAAATCTAAATATATTCATTCAACTGTTAAACATTCCTGTACAAAAGTATATATAATTTATCTGCATAACATATGCAATTGCATTATGATATTCAGATAGTATTTCTCCATTTCCTGTGCTCTGCCAAATATCATGACTTTTGACCCAAAATTGCAGAAAATTGTACACACTACATTTCAAAGAATCCTTCAAAAAATATTCAGTCTGTGAAGGAAGAATTTGTCAGCATGGGGAGATAACTCCATATTGCAGGAAATTTTGAGCACCAGCCATCCCATAAACTTACAAACCTGGTGTTATGTGTTTTGTTATGTAAGTTGTTGTGCATTAAATACATACTGTTTCCTTAAATTACATCAAAAAACACAATGAACAGAAAAGGATGGATGTAGTGAGCATCGGGTAATGGGTATGTCCAGACCATTGGTCTTTTAATGAAGCAACCCGGCCCCCCTCCACCACCACCACCCTCGGATAAAAAATATGAATGCAGTTTTATTATAATTTAAAAGTCATACATCTAAGATCAGTATTACATGAATATTAATAACATTATTATGTTATCATACCATTTAGTGAGGCGCTGTTAACATGGTATAACAAGAGAAGAGACATTTTGATTTTAATTCTGAAAAATACAGCCCCCCCCCCCCTACCTAACACACACTATTCATGATAGGGTGCACACTTATGTATATTGTATGTACATATACATGTGTGCCAGTATACATATGTACATGATGCATGTGTACACATAAACTTGCTCATTCCCTAATCCCATTTTATCAAAAATAAACTGTTTCCTTAGATAATATCTCTTAATTATTTAGCAATATGCTGCTAAGTAATTTTGAAAATTAACAAAACTACAAATTACCTCCCTTTACCAAATCCAAGTGAAAACTTTTCAATGACATGTAGTTCAATAATTAATGGTATGAAGATATAGTACAGCTAAATAAAGAATAACAAAGCAGTGAATTTGTGCATGACCTTTCAAAGCCAGTTTTCAACATTTTAAATGGCAAATCATGATCAATTTTTGAAAATAAGGTTTTGACTTAAATTTGAATCATGCAGTGTCATTTAGGGATGTGTCAGACATAATAATGGAGAAAGCCTATATGAAAAAGGTGTAAAAAAAACATATCTATGTAATTAACACACTCAAAGAAAATTAAATTTCCTTCGGTAGTTAATTGTGTTTATTGATCATAAATAAATTGAATTTGTGTTTAGTGTTGGTTTTTTTATGTGTTTGAGGTGGGGGGGGGGGGTTGTCTGTGTCTGTATACATCACTTATAGCTTGAAAACTTTTGTTTAACTTAGTAACTGTTTGCCATGTATTAAAATTCAAACATATAACATGTGTACATTGTACATGTACTGAAATACATGTATATATATATATGTAGATGTAAATGTAGATCTACAATAATATCTTATCTTTGTTGAGGTTTTATTCAAAGTTTACAAAATGTCAAGTACTGTAAACTCACTTTTTTCTCCCCAGTACTGTACATGTATGTTTTCCATTTTAAAAATTACAACGCATACCGGTACATTTTGTATGTGCCAGGTTTAGATCACGGCGAAAAGCCGAAGTACCAGGAGAAAAATCACCAAAAAAATTGGTACCTAGTAACTGCCTCCACATGGGAACTCACTATCCGACCCAGAGATATATACTTTTTTCACATTTACTTTTTTAAATACGTCATTACATATAATCCTTGTACACATCTGTAGACAGTGGCGTCGCAAGCAGGAAATTAATGAGTACGCGGCGAAGGCGAGTATTTCTGAATATTTTGAAGGTTCGGGGGTTTCCCCTGGGAAAAATATATATAGAATGGCTGAGATGAGTTTTACAATGTAATTTTAATGATTTTGTGAGCGCTGAAGGCACAATATTTTGGTGTTTCGGGGTCTCCCTTGAAAAAAACATATTACGATTTAGAATGGCTGAGATGAGTTTAACGATATATTTTGATGATTTTAAAGCGTTCTAACATGGTAATTTTTCTATTTAAAGTTACCTGCATTTAGAAATGATAATTGTGAATGTTGTCATATAATTATGCAACCCTGCTCAATCTGAACATACTCGCTTCAAACCATCGGTTCATTGTTGTGTAACTCAAAATAATAATGAATTAATTGTTTTGTCTTACATACTATTAGATAATTTATCTCTGCTAAGACGTATAAACAAATTAATCTTTTAAAAGACATTTTTTTTAAAATAGAAGAATTCATTGATGGACATTTTGAATCTAGTTCATGTGTATTGAATTTTTATTATTAAAGGTTTGAAGATTACATGCTTTAACATTTTAGGAAATGCAAAGCACAGCAGAAAATTTTCTAAAATGTAAAATGAAGAACGAAAAATGTGCAGGACGACCCCTGAACATTTCAGTCGGCGAAAATGGGCCGGCAAAAAGACAGGTAGGCCCCCCCCCCCACCTGGGGAACGGGGCAAGGAAGGGGGGGGGGGGGGGTTGGTAGACCTGTTCTATGTTTCTATGTTCTATTAACACATAGATACGTTACGGCCTAATTGTCAAAGCCTTGTCTGTTGTTTTCCACATAGATACTTCTGTAGTTACATAATTGTTTTTTGTCAATATTTACAAAAATGTTGTCAAAGAAATCAAATGTCTTAACACTGTCAATAACATTCATTCATTTTAATTCAGTTCTATTAGATTTATGAATGCAGTCTTCAAATTATAAATCCCAGCACTAACCCAACTCAAATCCTTTAGAGAATAGTCAGGGCCTAAGCCCTGGGTAAAAATTTGGATTACTCTCAATTTTGTTTATATGTAAGAATGGCGAAGGACGTACATGAGAAGGATAAGTCACACTGAGTTTTGGGCAAAGACAGCGCAGGCGCTTTTGTGTTTGTGCACTGACCGTGACCTTGGGCGACGATTGATTTCCTGCGATATCCGCCGCCGCAGCCTTTGATGTAGCATGGGGGTGCGAGGGTTACCGTCTTACTTTCTGAAGCGTGCTGCCATTTCATGAGCGGTCGTATTTTTTTAACGATAGTTTAAGACATTTCTTCTAAATCTTCCGTCTTTAAACAAGTTATAAACGTTGTGAAATTTAATTTACTTTACATTGGCGTTTCGTTTGACTCAATAAGACAAGTATTTGTTGAGAAAAACGGTTTTTATTCCCGGTTCATAAGCGTCTCGCGTGGTGTTTAGTAGTGTAAAGAGACAGACACGAATCCTTCTCACTTATAAATCCTTGCTTTTTATATAACAATTATTATGTGTCATGTAAAACTGCAGTGCATACAAATGCTTCTGATAATGTTGATGTTGATCATATCCATTGTCAAACTGACTGGTACATTTTTTCCAGATTTGTCTGGCTTGTTTCCTGTTCAGTGCTATCCCTTGCCACTGTCACATTGTGTCACTTTCCTTCTGATCTAATCATGGTTTAGGCCTAAACACCAATTATTAACCTCATGCTTGGTGCTATTTTCAGACAGCAGACGTAAACTGGTAATGACCAAACAGGTGTCATCGTATCATGATAGCATCCATGTGCAGAGGTTTCGGCACCGAGTAGATTCGGTACTTCAAAATAAAGTCGGTACATTCTGAAAGTCGTTTCGGCATTTGCACTTTAGGGTACCGAAACGACTTCAGCAAGTACTGAAACGACTTTGTAACGAAATTACATTGTACACAGCAGGCCTACCGAAACGACCTGCGTTAATTTATGGTTTAACTACTAGCAATTTAATCATAATTATCAAACAATACAGATATATTACGAGATACATATATTCAAACGGCATCTGACTCAAAGGCAGTTTATGTGTTGTTAATCCATAATTTAGAACGCATGCATGGTTCTGTTGCCAGGCACTTGCGATGATGATAAGTAGATTTAGGCCTACGAAAACAATAAAAAAAATATCGGATAATATGTATGAATATCCACCGATAATGATATTGGTGTCTATAACAAGTAATACGCATCTACTTACCTGATATTGCCGGTTATAACTTGAACACCAAGGCGGCTTCAACGTTTTTACTCAACCGGATACAAACAATACACATTCCTCATAGGGGGCGCATCACTATAGCTAGTGTGCGGTATGATTTTGTGTGATCGAGACACTGCAGACAGATCCATTTCACTGTTGCACATTTTGGACGCATTTTGTAAGAAAAATGTGATGATCAGTGCATAAATTATTTACGCATTTTATGATTTTTTGTTAGTTCTACAGAAAATTTCATAAATATCACTCATTTTTAAATGGTACATTTGCCGGTCCAATCGTTCAGAATAGCTCCGAAGAAAGGCGAATGGGACCCCGAAATATCTCGTCTGTTGTGGAAATTTACCGTGAACCTGCGAAATACCACCATTATTCAAGGCCGTATTGTGGTCGTTGTATGTAACATTTCCAAAAATCAGAAATACGTTTTGTTCAGAATTACAAGGACTATTTATATGTAGAGTCTCAGATTGTTAAGTTTATTACTTATTTCACTAGGACGAATTAAACAGAAACCAGTGGTCAAAATGCCGATTTTTGCCTGTTTGACCTAAAAAATATCACCTTTAATGAATTTTCGTAGCTGACACGATTAATTCAATCGATAGATCACGCTGAGATTAAATTGCATTCAAAATTTCAGCAAAATATATCGGTTAGTTTCCTTATTACCCAAATCGCGAAAATAAGCGGGTTGATAGGTTTATTTAGCCGTGTTAACATTTCGTTCTAGAACGAAAACTCTGTTATAACAGAGTTGTCGTTCTATCTCTTCATTTCATACTAGTTGCCACTGTTGGGCGACACCTGAAGGAGTGTCGCGGATGAAATGAAGAGAATAGAAAGGGAAGATAACTCTTGTTGTTACCCTTAAATGGGACCAATTCCATTAGGTTATGAACGAGAGGCCGATGGGCCTTAACGGTCATCTGACTATTGGCACAATACAACACCTCAAAGAATAAAGAAGTGGCACACAGTTAAGGCAATCCAAAAAAACTCATTTATTAGAAGAAGTGCAGGCTCAATATCAGGTCTCTATAGGCCTTTAAGTTATTCACACGAAGTCGTTCAAATTTTTTAGCCTATTTGACCTGATGAAGGTCAAGATAATTTATTTGAACAAACTTTATAGCCCTTCATCCAAGCATGCCGCAGACCCTATATGAGTACCCTGGGACTTTTGGTTCTTGAGAAGAAGTCGTTTAAAGATTTTAGCATTTTTGACCCCTGTGACCTTGAGTGAAGGTCAAGGTCCTTCATTTGAACAAAATTGGTAGCCATTTATTCTAGCATGCGACAGACCCAATATCAGATCTCTGGGCCTCTTAGTTATTCACAAGAGGTCATTTAAAGATTTTACCCTATTTGACCCCTGTGACCTTGAATATAGGTCATTGTCCTTCATTTGAACAAAGTTGGTAGCCATTCATCTGTGCATGTCACAGGCCCAATATCAGGTCTCTAGGCTACTTATTTATTCACATGAAGTTGTTTAAAGATTTTAGCCTATTTGACCCCTGTGACCTTGAATGAAAGTCAAGGTCATCTGTTTGAACAAATTTGGTAGCCATTTATTCTAGCATGCCACAGACCCAATATCAGATCTCTAGGCCTCTTAGTTATTCACAAGAAATTGTTTAAAATCTTTTAGCCTATTTGACCCCTGTGACCTTGAATGAAGGTCAAGGTCATTCATTTGAACAAACTTGGTAGCCCTTCATCCCAGCATGCTACAGGCCAAATATCAGTACCCTGGGCCTTTCATTTGAATGAAAAAGTTTCGCACTGCAGACTGCAGACGGCGCACGATGACGGACGATGCATGATGACAATAGATCTTCCTGACCCTTCGGGTCAGATGACCTAAAAATATACCAGAGCTTGAAGTCATTTAAGGATTTTAGTCTATTTGACCCCTGTGACCTTGAATAAAGGTCAAGGTTATTTATTTAAACAACCTTGGTAGTTCATTGTATAATATATACTGGCAGTTAACCTGAAAGATACAATATAATTGATTGTCTATAAAAACACCAATAAAGGAATGTAATTAAAAAATGAAAAAATCCTTTTAAGCTACATCCTCAATACTAACTCCATGGGTAACTATCACTGACGTAATATCCACTCTTGGAATATCTCATAGTAACTTGGAGCCACTTCAGAAGAAACAAACTGACCAATCACAGGCTTGCAGAAATCATTTTTGGCTACATCCTCAATACTCCAGGGGTTACTATCACTGACGTAATATCCACCCATGGACTAATATCTCTTAGTAAAATTGGATGCAGTTCAGAAGAAAACAAGAGGCCCAAGAGGCCTTGATGGTCACCTGAGTGCTGATACAGAAAGAACATTGCAAAGTTGGTTCAAATCTTTAAAAAAGCATTTATGAATTAAAAGAAACCCCTTTTGGACCCAATCCTCAGGCCCCGGGGGGTCAGTCATGGAAAATTTGTTAATAGGATTCAATGGCCATATCATACTGATAATTCTGACAACATTTGACTCATTTTCTATTACAAATGACCAAATAATGTTCAAAAATGTGTTTTCCCTATAAAAACTATAGTAAACTTGACCCCTCCCTCCCCAAGGTTCATATATAATTCATAATTATTGTAAAGGACCTTAAGACCTTTCCATCTATGAAGAGTATTTGATTCTACCATTTCCACAATTTTAGATGAAGGTTTTTGAAGTTTAAGCCTATCCTATTTGACCCATTTTAGCCCCACCCCTCAGGCCCCTGGGGGTCAGTTATGGGAAATATGTTAATATGATTCATTGACCATTTCATACTGATAAATTTGATTCATTTTCTATTACAAATGACCAAATAATGCTCAAAAATGTGTTTTACCTAAATAAACTATAGTAAACTTGACCCCTCCCTCCCCAAGGTTCATATATAATTCATAATTATTGTAAAGGACCTTAAGACCTTTCCATCTATGAAGAGTATTTGATTCTATCATTTCCACAATTTTAATGAGGTGAGGATTTACCAGGTAAATAACTTCAATTAGAAATAATTAATTAAAAGGTACAATTCAGCCTAAGCAGTAACATTAACATTTGCACATATATCAGAAACAAACAGTTTCTAATATAAAGATATTAGATTTATGGTTTTGTAATTGGATGTTTTACTGTGATAACTGCGCAGGACAGGAAGAGGACGCACTGTAGGTGAATGTATGTGAAAGTGGTCCTCAACTTGCTTACTGTTGCCGCCATTAACGACAGATGAGTGGTTCAGATGTATTGTATGCCGAACACTGGCCCGGCCTTGGCAGATGCAGGTAAAGAAAATTGTGTGTCCAGAAACTACCCAAATCGCTCGATTTTTCAGTAGTGTATTATTATTTATTCGATGCATGTTCTTGTCTAAAAAATAATTTCAATCAACTACACGGTGGTTTGTATTCACTACTAATTGCATTTGTTTAAACGGAGCATGACTTTGCTCGGGTATGGGTACACGATGGAGCTTTGCCTTGTTGTACCTGCCTTAATCGTATTGATTGCAGTCACAATTTTGGAATATGGGCAAATCAAAATAACTTAACGAATGTCCGTGGAATTTGTCGATATTCTTTGTTATATGTTTAAGTAAGGAATGTAGGACACAACATTTATGTCATAAGTGGTTATGTAAACAGAATTGAGCCCCACTGAATTGTCCATTTCAAAAGAATTTGGGTAATTGAAGAGCAACCCCTTTCAAAGTCAGTTTTTCAAGTAGTAATGGAGAAATTCATTGGTTTTAATTTCATAATTGAGGTCGAATAATACGCTTTATAACCATCGTTTTCCTATTAGGGCCACTTTAGATTGCTTTTAAACGCAGTACAGTACTGATCCATGAGAATGTTTGTTTTCGCAGTATTAAGCACTGGTAAGTATACGGGCCAAGTGGGCCGACATATTACCGAACAAGCCCTCGCACCTCTTGGGATGCGAGTTCAAATTCTAGCCATGTGGGAGCAGTTACAAAGGTACTTCTGGACTAGTTTGCAGGACACGGAACATGGTTGGTGAGTTGTGTGAGAGTACTAACGGATATATACAGACCTGGTGTGTGTGAGTGTGTGTGGTGATTATATTCTCGTGTGACAAATATACGCAATAGGCACCATAAGAATAGGTGTTACGCTGACACAATAAGGATAAATGTTCTAATCTAATATATAGCATAACACCACTGAAATATGATGGATATTGTATATAGGTGTGTATACGACGTACATCAGAGCTAATTGATTTGTAATGAAATATAATAGAAATATATATAATATATATATATAATTTATATATATCATACTGACAAGGAGTCGTCACAACTGAATCGATGCAAGGCGCGTGGTGTGATGCTCACTTAGTAATAGATGCCAGAGGTTTTGTTCTGCGCACTAGGCACCATCAAGAGAATCTGTGTTAAAAATAACTAACACTATTGGAGTGATGGTCTGAGATTGGAGAGAAGCTGATGTATAGATGTGAGTGCTCTGGAGGTACTGGGCACTGCGATCTCGAGAAGTAGCGTACGTACTATGCTCGGTTAACAAAGTTACAAGTACATTTAAGTGAGAGCGCAAGAAAAAGTTAAATATGTTGTTTTACAAGAAATATCAAAAAAGTTTCCATGGAGCTATGGTCTGTATGACACTTCAATATAAAGCTTAGCGAGATGTATTATTATTGTGCAATTAGATTTTTACGAAAAACAACCAAACAGGATAATTTTAGCTGAATCATTTAACATTAACCTTGATTTACAATACCCTGATGAAAATGTGAGAGTGAAGCCATATTACCTCCCCTTACCCATACCCTGGTTGTAAATTTGTGGGATATATTTGGCGCAATGACAGCTCATGGGCATTACAGTACTACCGCTTCACGCTCCACTCCGATGCATACTCAGGATATGTATCAGCGATCATTCAGGCTTCGACATGAAAGTGAACATGTGATTGTGATGTTCCCATAGGTGTTTGCTGGGGCCGGTTGGGGTATCGGTGGACAAATGATTTTGGGATGTCAATATTGTGATGATGATAGATAATTATATACATAGAAAGGCACCATGTCAGACCTTATGAAATCTAAATAGTATTCATCATAAAGCTGTTACAAGAGACATTTACTGGGTACAAAAGTTATGTATATAGATTTATCTGGATAAACATAGTGACTAGTGCAATTTTATATTATTCAGATGTATTTCTCCTTTCCTGTGCTCTGCCAATAATATATGATTTGACCTCAAAATTGCAGAAAATTGGTACAAACTTAAATGTGCATTATCAAAGAAGTCAGCTTGTCAATAAAAATATTTCAGTCTGTGTAACTGGAAGAATTTGTCCAGCATGGGAGATATACTCCATAATTGCATGACGGTAAAATTTTGGAGATATAGACCAGCAGGTGGCGGATGTTATAGGTGCTCGATTGCGAAGTGGGGTCCACGCATACGGATGATGATCTTATCCACCCTCTTAAACTGGATAGTTTATGTGTTTGTGAGATGATTGAGGTGTTTATAGTAAGTTAGTCTGAGTATGGTGGCCTTAAGAATAGCAATAGACTGGGTGCGTTTTCCTTAAATTACACTCAAAAAAACACAAGTGAACAGAGGAAAGGATGGATGTAGTGAGCGGATCGGGTAATGGGTATGTCAGACCAAATTGGTCTTTTAATGAACGCAACCCGGCCCCCTCCACCACCCACCATCCCTCGATAAAAAATATGATGCGTTTTCATTAATAATCTTAAAAGTCCATACATCTAAGATCAAGTATTACAATGATATTTATACATTATTATCGTTATTATACTTTTAGTGAGGCGCTGTTAACATGGTAATAACAAGAGAAGAGCATTTGAATTTTATTCTGAAAAATACAAGCCCCCCCCTAACCTAACACACACTATTTCATGATAGGGTTGCACACTATATGTATATTGTATGGTACAATACATGTGTGCCATATACATATGTACATGATGCAATGTGTACAACATGAAACTTGCTCATTCCCTAATCCCATTCTTATCAAAATAAACTGTTTCCTTACGATATATATCTCTTAATTAGTATTAAGGCATTGCGCTGCTAAGATAATGTTTGAAAAAATTAACAAAACTACAAATTCCTCGCCTTTAAATCCAAGGTGAAAACTTTTCAAATGACAGTGTTAGTTTCAATAATTAATGGTATGAGATAGTAATCAGGCTAAATAAAGAAATAACAAAGCAGTGTAATTTGTGCAGGACCTTATTCAAGACCAAGTTTTCAAACATTTAAATGAGTCAAATCTTTATTGATCTAAATTTTTGAAAATAAGGTTTTGACTTAAATTTGAATGCATGCAGTGGTCTATGTTTTAGGGACTGTGTAGACATAATAATTTGGGAGAAAGCCTAATGAAAAAAGGTTGTAAAAGATAACACATACTGCTATGTAATTAACACACTCAAAAGTAAATTAGAATTTCCATTCGGTTAGTTAATTGTTGATTATTGGATCGCATAAATAATTGAATTTGTGTTTAGTGTTGTACGTTGGTTTTTATTTATTTGTTTAGGGTGGGGGGCGGGGGGTGCTGTGTCTGTATACATCACCTTATGAGACTTGGAAAACTTTTGTTTAAACCTTAGTAACTGTTTTGGCCAATGTTATTAAAATTCAAACATATAACATTGTGTAGCATTGTTACATGTACTGAGATACATGTATACTAATATATATGTTAGATGTAAATGTAGATCTATCAATATGACTTATCTTTGGTTGAGGTTTTTATTCAAAAGCTTTAATAAAAATGTCAATTTGTACTTGTAAATGCACTTTTATTCTCCCCAGTAACTGTATACTTGTATGTTTTGCCATATTTAAAAATTACAACAAAGAGGCATCCCGGTACATTTTGTATGTGCAAGGTTTAGAATCACGTGCGAAAAAGTTCGAGAGATAACCACGGAGAAAATCACCTAAAAAAATTGTGTATCCTCATTGTAACTTTGACTCACAGCCGAATTGGGAATACTTTCACTAACTCCGAACCCAGAGATATATACTCTTTTGTTCACATTTACTTGTTTTAAAATACGATCATGTACATATAATCCTTGTATCCACATCTGTCAGATCAGTGGCGTGCGCAAATGCAGGAAATTAATAGTACTGCGGCGAAAGAGCGAGTTTTTCTGAATATTTTGAACTGCGTTAGTCGGCGGGGGTATTCCGCACTGGTTGAAGATACGATATATAGAATTGGTTACTGGAGAATGAGTTTTACAAATGTAATTTTAATCGATGATTTTGTGGAGGCGATGAAGGCACATATGGTTTTGGTGATTTTTCGGGTGTCATCCGCTTGAAAGAAAAATTAGGTTTCGTAATATTGTTAAGAATGGTGAGTCATGAGTGAGTTTAATTTGAAAAAGCTGATATATTCTTGTTAATGATTTTAAAGCGTTCTAAACATGTTAGCTATTTTTCTATATTAAAGTTACCTGCTTATTTAAGATAATGAGTATAATTTGGATGTTGTCATATATGATTATGCAACCCTGCTCGAAATGAGCATTATTCTCGCGTTGCAAACGCATTCGGTTCATTGTTGTGTTAGTATATAGCATCAAGAGTAATATGTTATTGTTTTGGTCATTACATGACTAGTTAGATAATTTCAATTGCTCTGAATAAGCATATTAAGAAAAAAACAAATTATAATCCTTTTAAAAGAGGCCCAATAACATTTATTTTTTAAAATAGAAAGAATTCCATTGATGGACATTTGATTATAAGTTGCATTCGTGGTATCTGAATTTTAATTATTAAAGCGTTTGAGATTACATGTGCTTTAGAACATTTTAGGAAATGCAACAGCACGCGAACAGTTTTTCTAAAATATGTAGACAATGAAGAACGTAAAAATTGTGCAGTGACGACTTCTGACAATTCTGATCAGTATTCAGATTGACGGAAAAGTGGGGCCTTGCAAAATAAGAACCAGGATAGTGAACACCCCCCCCTCTCAGCCTGTGGGATACCAATCGGAGCAAGGCATCGGGGGGGTGGGGGGGGTTCGGTAGACCTGTTCTATGTTTCTATGTTCTAATGTTAAACACGATAGATACGTGTACGGCCTTATTGTCAAAGCCTTGTCTGTTGTTTTTCGCCACATAGAATACTTCTGTAGGTTACATAATTGTTTTTTGTCATATGTTACAAAATGGTTGTCAAAGAAATCAAGATGTCTTAACACTCGTCAAATAAGCATTCATATGTCAATTTTTAATTCAGTTGTATTTAGATTTTAATGAATGCAGGTCTTCAAATTAATAAATCCGCAGCACTTACCGCAACTCAAATCCTTTAGAGAATACGTCAGGGCTAGAGCCTGGGTAAAAATTTGGATTGACTCTCAATTTTGTTTATATGTAAGAATGGCGAAAGGACGTTACATGAGATAGGGATAAGTATCAACTGTGAGTTTTGGGCAAAGACAGCGCAAGCGCGCTTTTGTGTGTTGTGCAGCTGACGCGTGACCTTGGGCGACGATTTGATTTCTGGTCGATGTCCGCACGCGTGCAGCCTTTTGATGTAGCATGGGGGTGGCGAGGGTTACCGTTTACCTTTCTGAAGCGTGCTGCCATTTCATGAGCGGTCGTATTTTTTTAAGCGATAGTTTAAGACATTTCTTCTAAAATCTTCCGTCTTTAAACAGTTTATAAAACGTTGTGAAATTTTAATTTACTTTAACATTCGGCGTTTCGTTGAAACCTCAATAAGACAAGTAATTTGTTGAGAAAAACGGTTTTTTTATTCCGGTTTCATAAGCGTCTCGCGTGGTGTTTAGTAGTGTTAAAAAGAAGAACAGACACGAAATCCTTCTAACTTTATAAATTCCTTGTTTTTATATAACAATTATTATGTGTCATGTAAAACTGAGTGCATACAAATGCTTCTGATAATGTTGATGTTATCATATCCATTTCAAACTGACTGGTACATTTTTTCCAGATTTGTCTGGCTTGGTTTCCTGTTCAGTGCTAATCCTTGCCACTGTCACATTGTGTCACTTTTCCTTCTGATCTAAATCATGGTTTAGGCTAACACCAATTATTAACCTCATGCTTGGTGCTATTTTCAGACAGCAGAGTAAACTGGTATGACCAAACAGGTGTCATCGTATCAATGATAGCATCCATGTGCAGAGGTTTCGGCACCGAGTAGATTGGTACTTAAATAAAATCGTACATTCTGAAAGTCGTTTTCGGCATTTTGCACTTTAGGGTACCGAAACGACTTCAGCAAGTTACTGAAACGAACTTTGTAGAAATTACATTGTACACAGCAGGCCTACGAAACGACCTGCGTTAAATTTATGGTTTAACTACTAGCAATTTAAATCATAATTATTCAAACAATACAGATATATTACGAGATACATATATTCAAAACGGCATCTGACTCAAAGGCAGTTTTATGTGTTGTTAATCCATAATTTAGAACGCATGCATGGTTTGGTTTGCCAAGGCACTTGCGATGATGAATAAGTAGATTTAGGCCTACGAAAACAATAAAAAAAATAATCGGATAATATGTATGAATAAACCACCGATAATGATATTGGTGTCTATAACAAGTAATACGCATCTACTTACGCTGATATTGCCGTTATAACTTGAACACCAAGGCGGCTTCACGTTTTACTCAACCCGGATACAAACAATAACACATTCCTCATAGGGGGCGCATCACTATAGCTAGTGTGCGGTATGATTTTGTGGTGATCGAGACACTGCAGACAGATCCATTTCACTGTTGCACATTTTGGGACGGCATGTTGTAAGAAAAATGTGATGATCAGTGGCATTAAATTATTTACGCATTTTATGATTTTTTGTTAGTTTCTACAGAAAATTTCATAAATATCACTCATTTTAAATGTACATTTGCCGGTCCAATCGTTCAGAATAGCTCCGAAGAAAGGCGAATGGGACCCCGAAATATCTCGTCTGTTGTGGAAATTTACCGTGAACCTGCGAAATACCACATTATTCAAGGCGCGTATTGATGGTCGTTGTATGTAACATTTCCAAAAAATCAGAAATACGTTTTGTTCAGAAATTACAAGGACTATTTAATATGTAGAGTCCTCAGATTGTTAAGTTTATTACTTATTTCACTAGGACGAATTAAAACGAAACCATGGTCAAAATGCCGATTTTTGCTGTTTGGACCTAAAAAATATACCTTTAATGAATTTTCGTAGCTGACACGATTAATTCAATCGATAGATCACGCTGAGATTAATTGCATTCAAAATTTTCAGCAAAATATATCGGTTAGTTTCCTTATTACCCAAATCGCGAAAAATAAGCGGGTTGATAGGTTTATTTAGCCGTGTTAACATTTCGTTCTAGAACGAAAACTCTGTTATAACAGAGTTGTCGGTTCTATTCTCTTCATTTCATACTTATTGCCACTGGTTGGGCGACCCCCACCTGAAGGAGTGTCGCGGATGAAATGAAGAGAATAGAAAGGGAAGATAACTCTTGTTGTTACCCTTAAATTGGGACAATTCCAATTAGGTTATGAACGAGAGGCCGATGGCTTAACGTCAATCTGACTATTGGCACAATACAAACACCTCAAAGAATAAAAAGAGTGGCACACAGTTAAGGCATATCCAAAAAACTCATTTTATTAGAAGAGTGCAGGCTCAATATCAGGGGTCTCATAATATGCCTTTCAGTTATTCACACGAAGTCGTTCAAAATTTTTTAGCCTATTTGACCCTGATGAAGGTCAAGATAATTTATTTGAACAAACTTATAGCCCTTCATCAAGCATGCCGCAGACCTAATATGAGTACGCCTGGGACTTTTGGTTCTTGGAAAGAAGTCGTTTAAAGATTTTAGGCATTTTTGACGCCCTGTGACCTTTGAGTGAAGGTAAGGTGCCTTCATTTGAACAAAATTGGTAGCCCATTATTCTAGCATGCGACAGACCCAATATCAGATCTCTAGGCCTCTTATTTATTCACAAGAGGTCATTTAAAGATTTTACCCTATTTGACCTGTGACCTTGAAATAAGGGTCATTGTCCTTTCATTTGAACAAAGTTGGTAGCCATCATCTCTGCATGTCACAGGCCAATATCAGGTCTCTAGGCTACTTATTTATTCACATGAAGTCATTTAAAGATTTTAGCCTATTTGACCCCTGGTGACCTTGAATGAAAGTTCAAGGTCATCTGTTTTGAACAAATTTCGGGTAGCCATTTATTCTAGCATGCGACAGACCCAATATCAGATCTCTAGGCCTCTTTATATTATTACAAGAAGTCATTTAAAAGATTTTACCCTATTTGACCCTGTGACCTTGAATGATAGGTCATTGTCTCATTTGAACAAAGTTGGTAGCCATATCTCTGCATGTCACAGGCCCAATATCAGGTCTCTAGGCTACTTATTTATTCACATGAAGTCATTTAAAGAATTTTAGCCTACTTGACCCCTGTGACCTTGAATGAAAGTCAAGGTCATCTGTTTGAACAAATTTGGTAGCCATTTTTCTAGCATGCCACAGACCCATATCAGAACTCTAGGCCTCTTAGTTATTCACAAGAAGTTGTTTTAAAATCTTTTAGCCTATTTGACCCCTGTGACCGTTGAATGAAGGTCAGGTCATTCATTTGAACAAACTTGGTAGCGCTTCATCCCAGCATGCTACAGGCCAAATATCAGTACCCGGCTGGGGCCTTTCATTATGAATGAAAAAGTTCGCACTGCAAGACTGTAGACGGCACAATGACGGAACGATGCATGATGACAATAGATCTTCCTGGACCTCGGTCTGATGACCTAAAAATATACCAGAGCTGAATTCATCTTAAGGATTTTTAGTCTATTTGACCCCTGTGACCTTGAATAAAGAGTCAAGGTTATTTATTTAAAACAACTTGGTAGTTCATTGTTTATAATATATACTGCAGTTAAACCTGAAAGATACAATATAATTGATTGTCTATAAAAAAAACACCAATAAAGGAATGTAAATTAAAAATGAAAAAAATCCTTTTAAGCTACATTCCTCAATACTAACTCCATGGGTAACTATTCACTGACGTAATATCCAACTCTTGAATATATCATAGTAACTTGGAGCCACTTCAGAAGAAACAAACTGACCAATCACCAGGCTGCAGAAATCATTTTTGGCTACATCCTCAATACTCCAGGGTTACTATCACTGACGGTAATATTCACCCCATTGAGTAAAATTGGATGCAGTTCAGAAGAAACAAGAGGCCCAAGAGGGCCATTGATGGTCACCTGAGTGCTGATACAGAAAGAACATTGCAAAGTTGGTTCAAAATCTTTAAAAAGCATTTATGAATTAAAAGAACACCACGTTTTGGACCCACTCCTCAGCCCTGGGGGTCAGTCATGGAAATTTGTTAATAGGGATCAATGGGCCATAATCATACTGATAATTCTGACAACATTGACTCATTTTCTATTACAAATGACCAAATAATGTTTCAAAAATGTGGTTTTCCCTAATAAAAACTATAGTAAACTTGACCCCTCCCGAGGGGAAAACATGAGACCCCAAGGTTCATATATAATTCATAATTATTGTAAAGACTCTTAAGACCTTTCCATCTATGAAGAAGTATTTGATTTCTATCATTTCCACAATTTTTTAGATGAAGGTTTTTTGAAGTTTAGCCTATCCTATTTGACCCATTTTAGCCCCACCCTCAGGCCCCTGGGGGTCAGTTATGGGAAATATGTTAATATGATTCATTGACATTTTCATACTGATAATTCTGAATTCATTTTCTATATTATCAAATTGGAA
>SAYR01052160.1:79576-122334 GCA_004382745.1 Argopecten irradians irradians
TAGTAGATTGGGAATTGTTGATAAATTGCGACTGTAACTTAAAATATGATATCATTGGACTGCAAATTTGATGGTCGGATGATCGTGTTTGCTTTTATATTACTATCGCTACTTCTTAATTGCATAGGAGATGCACTTCAAAGTGTATCTTTATGTCAGGTTTTAAAACACACAGACGAGCGAGCGAGTCGTGAATAGGTTCGAATTAAATAGTTTGTACTATCAGCTATAAATGAAATTTCACCATGGAAACTTGTAAACATCGTGATGGCATGACAGAATTAAAATTCACGAACATGAATTAAAATCCACAAACATGCCTGGTTTATATAAATGAGAAATATTCAGGAAGATAATGATCTTTTAGCAAATAAACGAGGTTAGTCTTGAAACATTTTGAAATTAACATAAATTAGTTTTGCATGGGAATGAAAGTTTACATTTAATTTACTACACATATATTATTTTCACATATATTAATACACTAATCATCTTGTTAAATGAGTTGTAAATTATTATTTAACGTACATGATGCATTACGATGAACATCAAGAAAATTGTATGATTAAATGATTCACGGATTGCAATCATTTGATAGAGAAATTAATAATGGGTAGATGAATGTTAAGTAAATATTAAGAATGATTTAACATGGATTGAACCCTGTTATTGTTTGATTACCGTTGTATTGTTCTTTTAATCCTTTCTGCCTGCCAACAAACTGTTACCTGTGTACATAGAAATGTCAAATGGATGTATTGTGCTGTATTAAATCACACAACAATAAACTTTTGAAACATTTTATATTTTTTCATAAAATGTTACATGTATTAAACTGTTTTATTACAGTTATTTTTTTAGTTTCAACATAGTTTATTGTCAATACAAAAGACCAAAGGATCAGGTAAAAGTTTTTATAAACCCCTTCTCCTAACATACGGTGACGAAACAAGAAACAATGGACCTAGACCATATTAATAATATTAAATACAAAATTTACATGTTTATAGAATTAAAATCCTTTTCTGGACTTTTGTATATACAACACATTATTTTGTATTATTTTTGCTGCTGCCGAATATCTTTCATTATGCATAATGAGAAGATATTCACTATTCAGTACAATTTGTAGTAATGATAGGACCAAAATGAGGGTCACACATTTACTCAGCAATTTTACTTTGACAGAACAATTTGCTTTGAAAAAATAATGTGTTATACATTGTATCCGCCTGATAAAACTTGTTGCTTATTGTTCAACTATCTAGTCTTAAGTGGCATTTAGTAGCCTCCTTCCGGTTCACATTACGAAACTAGTAATACAGGATAATAAAAATACCGAATATAAACAGGACATACTTATCATTTACAGCGAAAATAAAACGTCTTATTAGGACAAATCGACATATTTTAACTTGCCAAAAATTACGCAAGATCAAGCGTTCTCCGGTTTTTAAAAATCCAGTTCAGTTGCAATCTAGAAGCAGCAATTGTAGAATTCAAATACACCTAAAATGGCTGAGCTTGTTGAATATTACGAGAGAGAAGACCATACAAAACAATGACGTTTGTAAACAATGCCTAATGTACACCATTTCTATATTTTATAGATCAGTATGACGATTTCCTCGTCAACCTTTCACTCCAGATGTTTGGGTTTCTATATTTTACAGATCAGTATAACGATTTCCTCGTCAACCTTTCACTCCAGATGTTTGGGTTTCTATATTTTATAGATCAGTATGACGATTTCCTCGTCAACCTTTCACTCCAGATATTTGGGTTTCTATATTTTATAGATCAGTATGACAATTTTCTCGTCAACCTTTCACTCCAGATGTTTGGATTTCTATATTTTACAGATCAGTATGACGATTTCCTCGTCAACCTTTCACTCCAGATATTTGGGTTTCTATATTTTATATATCAGTATGACGATTTCCTCGCCAACCTTTCACTCCAGATGTTTGGGTTTCTACTCATCATCGTCTCCATGATCGTACTTTCTCTCTACTGTTGTTGTACATTCAAGGCCATCGGCATTATGGCGGCTGTCAACAGTATATTAGCAGGTAAGTTATCTTCCCTGACCTCTCTTACCACAATTCGAGCTGGTAAGTTATCTCCCCTGACCTCTCTTACCGCAATTCGAGCTGGTAAGTTATCTCCCCTGACCTCTCTAACCGGAATTCGAGCTGGTAAGTTATCTCCCCTGACCTCTCTTAACGGAATTCGAGCTGGTAAATTATCTCCCCTGACATCTCTTAACGGAATTCGAGCTGGTAAATTATCTCCCCTGACGTCTCTCACCGGAATTCGAGCTGGTAAGTTGTCGCCCCTGAACACTTTTACCGGGATTAGAGGTAAATTATCCCCCTATTTTACCAGTATGCTAGCTGTTGTAACCAGTATCTGGACAAGAAATTAAGTTGTTGCCCTTGACCTCTATCACTACTATTAATCTTTTATATGTATCCTATAGATCATAGACGATGTTTATATGATATCAACTATCCATCCTAGACGTAATTCATGATTTTGTATGTAATGTTTACATGATTGAAATATGAATTTATGTAATAATGTTCTTCTCTGTTTACATAGGCTGTGCCATTATAGCAGGCCTGATAGTGTACATGGTGAGCTTCAACTCCGTTGTCAACTCCATAATGTCATGGTCGTTTGGACTGGATGTAGCGGCTGCAGTTCTGTCTCTGACGGCCGGAGTTCTGTGTATTATTAACAGTTGTTTACCCTGATGTTGTCATAGTAACCCTGACGGCCGGAGTCCTGTGTATCATCAACAGTTGTTTAACGTAATGTTGTCATAGTAAACCTGACGGCCGGAGTCCTGTGTATCATCAACAGTTGTTTACAGTGATGTTGTCATAGTAACCCAGAGTCCTGTGTATTATCAAAAGTTGATTACAGTAATGTTGTCATAGTAACCCTGACGGCCGGAGTCCTGTGTATCACCAACAGTTGTTTACAGTGATGTTGTCATAGTAACCCGGAGTCCTATGTATTATCAAAAGTTGTTTACAGTAATGTTGTCATAGTAACCCTGACGGCCGGAGTCCTGTGTATCATCAACAGTTGTTTACCGTAATGTTGTCATAGTAACCCAGAGTCCTGTGTATCATCAACAGTTGTTTACCGTAATGTTGTCATAGTAACCCTGACGGCCGGAGTCGTGTGTATCATCAACAGTTGTTTACAGTAATGTTGTCATAGTAACCCGGAGTCCTATGTATTATCAAAAGTTGTTTACCGTAATGTTGTCATACTAACCCAGAGTCCTGTGTATCATCAACAGTTGTTTACCGTGATGTTGTCATATCATTTGCCTCTACCATTATTTTATCTGCATTTGTCATGGTTTTCATCGTTATTTGATCTGGTATATATATAATACATTTGTATTTGATTTATATATATCATTGTTTTATTTGATTCGGTATATATATAATATTTTCTTTTATTGTTAAATTATTTAATTTCATCTATATTCAATTTAATATTTTTATTCTCGTTAACCAATGTAGGATTCTACTCTACATTATTCACAAACATCATTATTTTATTGCATAAATAGCCTACTATATATGTTTATAATTTTCTATAGTCCATTTCTGCTACTGTAGCCTTTGATTAGCATACGATTTCAGTTGATAAACTTTCAGGATGCCTTGACAATAGTAACCATAGTACCTATTTTGAAGCTATTTGCTGTTGGTATAGTTTCGTTTTTATTTTCAAAAGCATCGATTGTCATATTTTTGACATTCATTGGTGCGTAACATGCATTGTGTGTTCTGGCATTTCCAATTACAGACGATATCATCTAAAAACTATGACAACTAATGCTTTCATTTACATTTAAATTGTTTTCCCGTTAAAAAAAAGAACATATTTATCTAATAAAGGTAAAAATAAAGTTATGCTTCGATGGAATAGCCTATGACTTATCGAGAAGTGGGTCCCGGTTGTTGTCATAGACAACCGACTAAACAGTCACAGTATATCATATACAATGCAGTCCTATCGATAATCAGGATGTACAAGGATAACTACAACATTCAATTTATTTTCATTATTTTTATTACAATATCAGTTTTCCTGCACCAACACTAACTGCTGTAATATTGACTAATAACTGCTGTAATACTGACCGATAACTGCTGTAATATTAACTGACAACTGATGTAATACTGACCGATAACTGCTGTAATATTGGCCAATAACTGCTGTAATATTGACTGATAACTGATGTAATACTGACCGATAACTGCTGTAATACTGACCGATAACTGCTGTAATACTGACCGATAACTGATGTAATATTGACCGATAACTGCTGTAATACTGACCGATAACTGCTGTAATATTGACCGATAACTGCTGTAATATTGACCGATAACTGATGTAAAACTGACCAATAACTGATGTAATATTGACCGATAACTGATGTAATACTGACCGATAACTGATGTAATACTGACCAATAACTGCTGTAATATTGACCGACAACTGCTGTAATATTGACCGATAACTGATGTAAAACTGACCGATAACTGCTGTAATATTGACCGATAACTGATGTAAAACTGACCGATAACTGCTGTTATACTGAACGATAAATGCTGTAATACTGACCAATAATTGATGTAATACTGACTGATAAATGCTGTAATACTGACTGATAACTGCTGTAATACTGACCGATAACTGCTTCAATACTGACCGATAACTAATGTAATACTAACCGATAACTGATGTAATACTGACCGATAACTGCTGCAATACTGAATGATAACTGATGTAATACTGACCGATAACTGCTGCAATATTGACTGATAACTGATGTAATACTAACCGATAACTGCTGTAATATTAACTGACAACTGATGTAATACTGACCGATAACTGATGTTATACTGACCGATAACTGTTGTAATACTGACCGATAAATGCTGTTATAATGACCGATAACTGCTGTAATATTGACCGATAACTGCTGTAATATTGACCAATAACTGATGTAAAACTGACCGATAACTGCTGTAATATTGACCGATAACTGATGTAATACTGACCGATAACTGCTGTAATATTGACCGATAACTGATGTAAAACTGACCGATAACTGCTGTTATACTGAACGATAAATGCTGTAATACTGACCGATAACTGCTGTAATACTGACCGATAACTGCTGCAATACTGACCGATAACTGATGTAATACTAATCGATAACTGATGTAATACTGACCGATAACTGCTGCAATACTGACCGATAACTGCTGTAATACTGACCAATAACTGCTGCAATATTGACTGATAACTGATGTAATACTGACCGATAACTGCTGTAATATTAACTGACAACTGATGTAATACTGACCGATAACTGATGTAATACTGACCGATAACTGATGTAATACTGACCGATAACTGTTGTAATACTGACCGATAAATGCTGTTATACTGAACGATAAATGCTGTAATACTGGCCGATAACTGCTGTAATACTGACTGATAACTGCTGTAATACTGACTGATAACTGATGTAATACTGACCGATAACTGATGTAATACTGACCGATAACTGCTGTAATACTGACCGATAACTGTTGTAATACTAACCGATAACTGCTGCAATACTGACTGATAACTGCTGTAATACTGACTGATAACTGCTGCAATACTGACCGATAGCTGCTGTAATACTGACCGATAACTGCTATAATACTGACCGATAACTGTTGTAATACTGACCGATCACTGCTGTAATACTGACCGATAAATGCTGTAATACTGAACGATAAATGCTGTAATACTGACCGATAACTGCTGTAATACTGCCAATATCTGCTGTAATACTGACCGATAACTGCTGTGATACTGACCTATAACTGCTGTAATACTAACCGATAACTGATGTAATACTGACCGATAACTGATGCAATACTGACCGATAACTGATGTAATACTGACCGATAACTGTTGTAATACTGACCGATAAATGCTGTAATACTGACAGATAACTGCTGTAATACTGACCGATAACTGCTGTAATACTGACCGATAACTGTTGTAATACTGACCGATAACTACTGCCGGATAAAGTTTTATTCATCAAAAGGAAAAGCTTTATCAGTCAACACAGTTCACGTTAATTTATTTGTTCCATATCTAACAGAACTGTTTCAAGACATTGAAACAGATACCGCAAACATCCGTGGGTGTAAGTCCAGAGACCGTTTTTTTGCCTCCTTTTGAAAGAGTTCTACCTCCTAGTACAACAGCGCAAAACTTGTGCGGTGGAAACTCAAATCAAGTAGATTAACCAGTAATTTACTTTCGTTTTGAGTGTCGTTTATAAGCCAATGATTGCAAGATTAACAGGATATACGGTTAGTATCTACAGTACAAAGTTTATTTTGGTGCTCGAGACGGAAAGTCGGTGTTCTTAAGTATCACACTAAAATTAACTTTGTATTGTAAGAAATTATTCGTATATTCTCTATATACCGACAGAACTAGTCTATGTATTGAATTGACATATGCAATGATGTAAGTGTAAGGTATAGAAATAAAATATCCTACTCGATAACACGAACTATGGTTAAAGTTGTATGGTCTATCACTTTCGCTCTTTTTGTCATAGTGAAAACTGTTTAAGTGTTATACATATTTTTCTCCGTCTGTCTGAGGTTTAAACTTTCTAATTTTACCACTTTTTATAAAGTTTCAGCACTGGAAGTATCTTTAATTATAAAAGTAAAAAATCTTTTGAACGTGTACACGTGAAAAATAGGCTCGAAAGATGCCGAATCATTCCGAACTCTTCTGGACATCGTCGCGACAATCTCGAAGTAAAACGAGAGTTGTGAAACCAAGAGAAAATATCAACAATTTTTCATAAACAAAATATGTGGTCGACCTCATCAGACTCTATCTACAAAGAAAATAATGCTCGCACATTACAATATTTGATACACACAACATTTTACGGTAATGTGTAAATTGGATGTTTCAAATACTCAATCTGTGTACATTTACTAGCATGATTTGCTCATATAGGCCAGAAGGAAAACGTAAACAAACACATGTGTGCTTACGCTAGTTACCTGGCTCACCACGTGCAGGTCGTGTCGAACGTCAGTCACGTGATACGATTAGGAATCCGACAAAACCCGAAGTCACTGAACATGGCGGTGATTGAAGGCGCTTTATTGAAAACCAGGAATATATAATTCCTAGATTTCGGCTCTCTTATAGGCCGACATATGCTTTTGGGGAGCTAAATCATCAAGTTACATGTCAATGTTTAAATATCAAATGTTTAAGTTACATATCGTTACAGTGAAATTAGCAGCAATACAACTTTAAAGTCTCAGAGAGCTTCTGGTTTTACCACATTTCGTGGCCCCTCGGTTAGTATATATTCCTACCTTCGTATCAATACTAACAAGAGGCCCATGGGCCTTAACGGTCACCTGAGTTAGAATATATAATGAAACAAATAATGAAACAAATTAAAGACATACACTGCCCTCCAAAAGTTCTGTTACAACTCTCTTAATTCTGTATAAAATTATTTTTGACAAAATTATTGGGGATAGAATTTTTTTGTCTTTTGTTTTAAATGAAGTAAAGGGGGGTAATACTACTTTGGTATTTTAACACAAATAATTGTCCTAATTAAGTCCTAAAACGTGTTTTTATTAATAATTCAATATTTCATATTTAATACAGACCTAATCAAATGCCTTAAAATAGTAAAGCAAACTCACTTATGGACTGTATTTCCATGGAAATTTAATTTAAAATGACAAAATTAATCACTGCTCAACGTGTGTCATCATTTTTGTTAATTCTTAAAGTATGATTTATTATGAAAAAATTCATGTAACAAAATGCAGCGATTATCTAGAGAAGACCGTTTCAGTGTGTTTTTTACCATTGTCATGGTGTTCCGGCGGCACAAACTGCAAGGATACTTGGAACTAGCAGGTAAGTGATCATTGTTTTCCTTGAAACTTTTGAGGATTTTGCTATTCATAATTTGGTAATGCAGTTTAAAGTTTGACCATTTCTCTTTTGTTACAGACAGAACGTGTACAGGGCTATTATAAAGATTCCAAGATACGGGTAAACTACGAGGATCGGGAAACGTTCTGGTCGGCCACGTATGTCTACGGATCCGGGATGACAGATTGCTAGTCCGGGCCAGTCTAAGAAAATCGTAAGGGGACGTTCCTGAACTTCGAACCGAATGGATCCCAAACTGGTGTTGTGGCATCAAATACAACAGTGAGGAGAAGATTACACAAGTCAGGGTTGAAGTGTTGTGTTGCTTGCCAAAAAACCACTTTTAAACTGTTACCCATCGTCAGAAGAGAGGTTGGCATTTGCACAGAATCACGCAAATGGCTGGGTGACTGGTCAAAGCAGTTCTATGGACTGATGAGCCAAGATTCACTCTCTTCCAACAGATGGCGAAACGTACGTGAGAGAGAAGAGTGAATGAAAAATTACATCACGAGTGTGTAGTGCCTACAGTTAAGTATGGTGGGGTGGTGTGACGGTTTGGGGTTCTATGTCTTTCCGAGGGACTGGATATCTTACTCCTTTGAAAGGAAATCTCAACGGAATAAAGTACATTGACATTTTTAGAGAACAGTGCAATATCCATCAGCACAATCTGCTAGGCTACGGTAATAACTTTTTCTTCCAGGATGATGGTGCCCCCATGCCACAGAGCCGTATAGTAAACTTGAATGGAAGGATGAAACAATATTCAGTCTTTGAATGGCCCCCACAATCCCTGACCTCTGAACCCAATTGAAAACCTGTGGAGAGATCTTGGTTATGGAAGTTCCGCAAGCACAAGCGGCGGAAACCTTAGGGAACTGGAAGCTTGCATTGTCAGCTAGCATTGGGATGAAGATGACCGTTGCTAGGGAAGATGGTAGAACATTGAGCAAAAGTATGCTCTGACCGTATATCCAGGCAGTTAAGAGCACGTGGAGGATATACCAATATTAACAGAATACAATATTTTTTTATTTTAAACAATATTATATCCAATTTCATTACAATACTTGAAATCAGGGCCATTGCATACTTAATAAATTGTAAAGTAGTTTGGACAAAAAATATTCACTTGATAACTAAAAAGAATATTGATTTTTTTATTTTTTTTTTTAAATCTATTGATAAAAAATGCATGTGTATACAGAAGCTTTTGGAGGGCAGTGTATAGACCTATATGCTGGGCCTTTGAAGTTGGTCAGTGATTTATAAATTTGACTCTTTAGACTAAATGAAGTAGTATTTGTGGTCCTCAAACCTGTGAACTTAGAGGTATTTTTTGAAATTTTAATCATTTTGACCCTTTTTGGTCCTGCCCCTCTGGTCCCCCAAGGGGTCATCGAGGACAGATATGAATGTTAAAATGCTATATCTTCGGCTAATAATTCTTATCAAGTTTGACTAATTTCCTATGAAAATTGAGCAAATAATGCTCATTAATGTGTTTTTCCTATATAAACTATAGTAAATTTGACCCCCTCCCCAAGGGGAAACAGGAGACCCCAGGGTCATGTAATTTACAATTTTTATAAACAAACTTTAAGACCTTTACATCTATAAAGTGTATTTGATTATACCATTTCCAGAATTTTAGAAGAATATTTTTGAAGTTTTAGCCTATTTGACCTTTTTTGGCCCCGCCCCTCTGCCCCAGGGGGTCGGCCTGGACCAATATGGATATGATATTAAAATGCTATCTCAGGCTAATAATTCTAACCAAGTTTGACTCGTTTCCAATGAAAATTGAGCAACAAATGCTCATAAATGTGTTTTCCCTACATTAACTTTGGTAAACTTGACCCCCTCCCCAGGGGGAAACGTGAGACCCCAGAGTCATATAATTCACAATTTTTGTAAAGGACCTTAAGACCTTTACATTTATGAAAAGTATTTGTTTCTACCATTTCCAGAATTTCAGAAGAAGATTTTTGAAGTTTTAGCCTATTTGACCCTTTTTTAGCCCCACCCCTCTGCCCCCAGGGGGTCGGCCAGGACCAATGTGGATATGATATTAAAATGCTATCTCAGACTAATAATTCTAATCGAGTTTGACTCGTTTCCAATGAAAATTGAGCATCAAATGCTCATAAATGTGTTTTCCCTATATAAACTATAGTAAACTTGACCCCCTCCCCAGGGGGAAACGTGAGACCCCAGGGTCATATAATTCACAATTTTTGTAAAAGACCTTAAGACCTTTCCATTTATGAAAAGTATTTGTTTCTACCATTTCCAGAATAGCAGAAGAAGATTTTTGAAGTTTTAGCCTATTTGACCCTTTTTTAACCCCACCCCTCTGCCCCCAGGGGGTCGGCCAGGACCAATGTGGATATGATATTAAAATGCTATCTCAGACTAATAATTCTAACCAAGTTTGACTCGTTTCCAATGAAACTTAAGCAAAACATTCTCATAAATGTGTTTTCCCTATATAAACTATAGTAAACTTGACCCCCTCCCCAGGGGGAAACGTGAGACCCCAGGGTCATATAATTCACAATTTTTGTGAAGAAGATTTTTGAAGTTTTAGCCTATTTGACCCCTTTCGACCCCGCCCCTAAAGCCCCTGGGGGTCAGTCATAGAAAATTTGTTAATAGTATTAAATGACCATCTCATACTGATAATTCTGACAACATTTGACTCATTTCCTATTACAAATGACCAAATAATAAGCAAAAATGTGTTTTCCAAATATAAACTATAGTAAACTTAACCACCTCCCCAGGGGGAAACTAGAGACCCCAGGGTCATATAATTCACAATTTTTGTAAAGGACCTTAAGACCTTTTTATCTATGAAGAGTATTTGATTCTACCACATCTGTGAGTTGAGAAGAAGATTTTTGAAATTTTACTCAATTTTACCCCTTTTGGCCCCTCCCACAGCCCCCTGGGGGGTGGGGACCATATAATTCACAATTTTGATTGGCCTTATGCCTTAGAAGGTTTGTGCAAAATTTCATTGAAATTGCTTCAGCAGTTTTGGAGAAGAAGTCGAAAATGTAAATTGTTTACGGACATACGACGCACGACGCACGACGCACGACGGACGACGGACGACGACGGACAAAAGGCGATTAGAATAGGTCACTTAAGACTTCGTCTCAGGTGACCTAAAAACTACAGTTGTTTTTACAGTTTACCTAGGGTGGATTCAGGAGACGTGGTAAGCGTCACCAAAATGATTTGATGAAGAAATGGAGTACAGTTGATTAAGATGTGCTCCAGATTCATGAAGTGTAACAGATATATTTTGAAAAACGGATTTCTTGATGAAATACTTATATTTATCTTAGCGTATTCAATAATTAAATGGTCAATTTATTCTTACTATTGTTTGTTCGTTACAGGTACCGAAGTTATCACACGCGCATTAAGATTAATTTATTCAAGATTATGTTTCTTTGACAAACATACTTGATTGGAACACTCCTGCCTAGGTACTTAAAGATGGTTCTATATATTTCTAAACGAATAATTCAACCTCAAAAATGAAATATGTTCATACTAATACTAGACCATAAATCCCCGAAATCTATATAACGGAATCTCGAATGAAGCCATTCAAATCTACTAGAGTTACCACCATTCGTATTACTCCGTCGCAAAGGGAAATAACTCTAATCAAAGTGGAATGGGGACAGCAAGGCGACAACAAAACTTGAATTAATTTCCAAATAGGTTTTATTTGGTAGGAATAAAGATGTAAATGAAACAGTAAAACACTGGTATAAAGAACCTCTTGGGACCAACAAAATCACTTCGTTATAAAAATAGTTCGTTATATACATGTTGCAGATATTCTTAAGGAATACATTATTAGGCAAACAAAAAATATGTCTGTAGGGTCGGTAGGTCGGGAGGATTTTTTTTAAGTGTCTTTCACTCTAAAATAATGGCCGGACCCGGAGTCTGAGATCGAACTCCCGACGTTTAATTTTTTTTCGTCAAAAAGTGGAAAAAGTTAGGGTCAGGGGTAAAAAATAAGGGTCGGTCGGATAACCCTAAACAGAGATATTATTTTTTGGCCTTACCATGACTTCGTTGTAAGTATGTTCGTTATTAGTATATTTTACAGTAGTTATTTTTACAGGAGGTTGACATGATATACGAGGGCAGTCTATTATTACCATATAAGGCATATAATACTACATGAATACATTATTGTAATTAGATCTCCCTCTTGCATATTATGTCAGTCCCCTGTGGTTATTATGGAATAAACTAATTTACATTGCATGTACATTTCGTATTTTCCTAAACGCTTCAATGCAATTAGCCTTGCAAAGTCGCTCTCATTTTCTTCAGCATCGCCATCATTATAGTAAAAATCTCAACTAATGCTCCGCTCTTATTAAAGAAGGGTAAATTTAGATTACATCAATATTTCCATATTTCTATCCACCTTATATCATCGACTATGTGCCTTCAGTCACGTCTGACAGCCAGGTAAATAGTACCACGGTAGTGATAACATACAGGCAATATGTCGAGGTTACAACCAACCCGTATGGCGCTACTTATCATTGGTGAAATTATCGTGTGGATTATTTACAAAGCCAACGTTTACATTGTTAGCAATGAGCAACGTATACTTCAAGGTAAAATTATACAAAGATTAATGGATTTATCATTTCATGTGTACAATAGTATAAAGATTATTGGAATTATCATTTCATGTGTACACTAGTATAAAGATTATTGAAATTATCATTTCATGTGTACAATACTATAAAGATTATTGGAATTATCATTTCGTGTGTAAAAATAGTAAAAAGATGATTGAAATTATCATTTCGTGTGTACAAAAGTATAAAGATGATTGGAATTATCATTTCATGTGTACAATAGTATAAAGATGATTGGAATTAGCATTTCATGTGTACAATAGTATAAAGATTATTGGAATTATCATTTCGTGTGTACAATAGTATGAAGATTATTGAACTTATCATTTCATGTGTACAATAGTATAAAGATGATTGAAATTATCATTTCATGTGTACAATAGTATAAAGATGATTGGAATTATCATTCCGTGTGTACAATAGTATAAAGATTATTGAAATTATCATTTCGTGTGTACAATAGTATGAAGATTATTGGAATTATCATTTCATGTGTATAATAGTATAAAGATTATTGGAATTATCATTTCGTGTGTACAATAGTATTAAGATTATTGAAATTATCATTTCATGTGTACAATAGTATAAAGATTATTGAAATTATCATTCCATGTGTACGATAGTATAAAGATAATTGAAATTATCATTTCATGTGTACAAAAGTATAAAGATTATTGGAATTATCATTTGATGGGAAATGTACAACGATTAACGGAATTATTATTTGATGTGTAAACTTGTTCAAAGCTTGAAGGAATTATCATTTGATGTGTAAACTTGTTCAAAGCTTAATGGAATTGTCATTTGATGTCTTTGCAGTGTCAAAGTTTACATAAACAATAATGGAACATAATTTCATCGTTCAAATAATGCAAATAATAATGATTTTGTCAATTGATGCGTAAAGTTTAAAATTGTGCAAAAAATATTTGTCGGTGTATATGTAATGGTCAGCCTTTACATCAAAGTAAAATTGTACTATAATTTATTGAGTTGTTTCTGGATTATTTGTAATGCCTTTTATATAACCTTAATATGTTATAGCACATACGTGAGCGGAGTAATACTTCTGTCTTTGTAGTATCGACAATATCACACCATCTATCTAAAGGTATGGTGATGTAGTATTACACCATCTTTCTAAAGGTATGGTGATGTAGTTTTACACCATCTATCTAAAAGTATGGTGATGTAGTATTACACCATCAATCTAAAGGTACGGTGATGTAGTATTACACCATCTATCTAAAGGTACGGTGATGTAGTTTTAAACCATCTATCTAAAGGCATGGTGATGTAGTATTAAACCATCTATCTAAAGGTATAGGTGATGTAGTATCACACCATCTATATAAAGGTATGGTGATGTAGTATGACACCATCTATCTAAATAATGGTGATGTAGTATCACACCATCTATCTAAAGGTATGGTGATGTAGTATCACACCATCTATCTAAAGGTATGGTGTTGTAGTATTACACCATCTATCTAAATGTATGGTGATGTAGTATCACACCATCTATCTAAAGGTATGGTGATGTAGTATCACACCATCTATCTAAAGGTATGGTGATGTAGTATCACACCATCTATCTAAAGGTATGGTGATGTAGTATCACACCATCTATCTAAAGGTATGGTGATGTAGTATTACACCATCTATCTAAAGGTACGGTGATGTAGTTTTAAACCATCTATCTAAAGGCATGGTGATGTAGTATTAAACCATCTATCTAAAAGTATAGGTGATGTAGTATCACACCATCTATATAAAGGTATGGTGATGTAGTATTACACCATCTATCTAAAGGTATGGTGATGTAGTATCACACCATCTATCTAAAGGTATGGTGATGTAGTATCACACCATCTATCTAAAGGCATGGTGGTGGTAGTTTCACGCATCTATCCAAAAGGTATGGTGATGTAGTATCACACCATCTATCTAAAGGTATGGTGTGTAAGTATTACACCATCTATCTAAAGGTTTGGGATGTAGTATCACACATCTATCTAAAGGTAATGGTGATGTAGTATCACACCATCTTTAAAGGTTGTGACTGTAGTACTCACACCATCTGATCTAAAGGTATGGTGATGTAGTATTACACCATCTATCTAAAGGTAGCGGTGATGTATATTACACCATCTATCTAAAGGTACGGTGTGTAGTATACACCATCTATCTAAAGTATGGTGATGTAGTTCACACCATCTATCTAAAAGGTAATGGTGATATGTATATGACACCATCTATCTAAATGTTGGTGTGTAAACCATCTGGTAGGTATGTAGCACAGCATCTATCTAAAAGGTTAGGTGGATGTAGTATCACACCATCTATCTAAAGGTATGGTGATGTAATATCACACCATCTATCTAAAGGTACGGTGATATAGTTTTACACCATCTATCTAAAGGTATGGTGATGTAGTATTACACCATCTATCTAAAGGTATGGTGATGCAGTTTTACACCATCTATCTAAAGGCATGGTGATGTAGTATCACACCATCTATCTAAAGGTACGGTGATGTAGTTTTACACCATCTATCTAAAGGCATGGTGATGTAGTATCACACCATCTATTCAAAGGTATGGTGATGTATCACACCATCTATCTAAAGGTACGGTAATGTAGTATCACACCATCTATCTAAAGGTATGGTGATGTAGTATTACACCATCTATCTAAAAGTATGGTGATGTGGTATCACACCATCTATCTAAAAGTATGGTGATGTAGCACAACCCCATCTATCTAAAGGTATGGTGATGTAGTATTACACCATCTATCTAAAGGTATGGTGGTGTAGTTTCACAGCATCTATCCAAAGGTATGGTGATGTAGTATCACACCATCTATCTAAAAGTATAATGATGTAATATCACACCATCTATCTAAAAGTTTGGTGATGTAGTGTCACACCATCTATCTAAAGGTATGGTGATGTAGTATCACACCATCTATCTAAAAGTATGGTGATGTAGCACAACCCCATCTATCTAAAGGTATGGTGATGTAGTATTACACCATCTATCTAAAGGTATGGTGGTGTAGTTTCACAGCATCTATCCAAAGGTATGATGATGTAGTATCACACCATCTATCTAAAAGTATAATGATGTAATATCACACCATCTATCTAAAGGTATGGTGATGTAGTGTCACACCATCTATCTAAAGGTATGGTGATGAAGTATCACATCATCTATCTAAAGGTTTGTTTGTTTGTTTGACGTCCTATTAACAGCCATGGTCATGTAAGGACGGCCTCCCATGTATGCAGTGCTTGTGTGTATATTGTGCGAGGTGAGGTAAGGTGAGGTAGTAATACACCATCTATCTAAAGGTATGGTGATGTAGTATCAAACCATCTATCTAAAGGTACGGTGATGTAGTATTACACCATCTATCTAAAGGTATAGTGATGTAGTATCACACCATCTATCTAAAGGTCTTGTGATGTAGTATTACATCATCTATCTAAAAGTATGGTGATGTAGTATTACACCATCTATCTAAAGGTATGATGATGGATAACACCATCTATTTAAAGGTATGGTGGTGTAGTATCACACATCTATCTAAAGGTATGGTGATGTAGTATCATACCATCTATCTAAAGGTACGGTGATGTAGTATCACACCATCTATCTAAAGGTATGATGATGTGGTATCACACCATATATCTAAAGGTATGGTGATGTAGTATCACACCATTTATCTAAAGGTATGGTGATGTATCACACCATCTATCTAAAGGTATGGTGATGTAGTATTACACCATCTATCTAAAGGTATGGTGATGTAGTATTAACAATCTATCTAAAGGTATGGTGATGTAGTATAAACAATCTATCTAAAGGTATGGTGATGTAATATCATACCATCTATCTAAAGGTATGGTGATGTAGTATCACACCATCTATCTTAAGGTATGGTGATGTAGTATCACATAATCTATATAAAGGTATGGTGATGTAGTATCACACCATCTATCTAAAGGTATGGTGATGTGGTGTCACACCATCTATCTAAAGGTACGGTGATGTAGTATCACACCATCTATCTAAAGGTATGCTACACTACTACCACAACCATCATCGTCATGAGATATTTATCAACAATCATAGAATGAATATATTAATAAGAAATGCTTCTTTAGTTGGAAAGAAAAACTGATTTCAAACATTTTGTTGTGTGTACCAGAGTACACTTGTTTACACTTAAAATACATTAAAGCCTGTGCAGCCAGAGTATGTGTATTGTTGTTATAAGGTGATGAAAACTGATATATATATATTGTCATTTGAAAACATTATATGTCTTATCTTGTCTTTGAATATCATTAATTCTCAAAACGGACTAACTAGCATAAAAGAGACAATTAATTGAGGCTTATTCTTTTACATAACCACGAAGCAAAATATGGCATAAATTCTGTGTTCCACATTTCTTATGAAACATATAATAACTTTTTTTGAAAAAAAAAACCAAAAAAAAAACCCATTGAATTTCCAAATTGTACGCAATACCATTCAGCAAATAGAATATGTACGTTTTGTCTTTATTTTCATTAAATACCCTATACTAGTATTAATAAAAACTTGTTACATTATTTGATATGCCACTTGCGTAAAGGCTCGTAACATGTCAAATCATTGAACTCGTCTAACAATTGCAGATTACATAGCTATTCGTGTAAGATCTTCTATATTTTTTCGTGAACAATCTGACATCAATTTAAATTTTTGGCAACATGAAAATTCCCCTTGACAAAATCAGGGTGGGGAATCACATGACTCAAAATGATATGTTTCACGGAAAGATGGCGAACATCCTGCCACTTCAGGCATATTTTCCGGGTAGAACATCTTATATTATCATCTGTGCATTTTTTTTTATTAAACTTTGTACTCTCGTGTACGAAATCTCAGTAGTTTTGGAGAACATTCTGCATTCTGCTTCACGGACAGAGTAAAATTTACTTACAAGTCAACATTTTCGCCGCTTTTTCACCTAATTTCACATATATTACTCTATAGGTTGTTAAGATATATGATTTGTTTGTTTGTTTGTTTGTTTGATTTATTAACGTCCTATTAACAGCTATGGTCATGTAAGGACGGCCTCCCATGTATGCGGTGTGTTGCGTGTATGTTGTGCGAGGTGAGTGTACTGGGAGACTGCGGTATGTTCATGTTGTGTCTTCTTGTATAGTGGAACTGTTGCCCTTTTTATAGTGCTATATCACTGAAGCATGCCGCCAGAGACACCAAGCAACACACCCCACCCGGTCACATTATACTGACAACGATATTTTTCCCCAAACAGTGTAGTTATAAATCATTGTAGTGCAAATTAAACCTAAACGATACGTAAATGTGGTTCTGATATACTTCATGGACAAAATTGGTATGGTATATTTCACGGATGCATTTTTAAATTCCACATTATAGTTCTCTCATTCAAAACTGTATGTCTTATACTAATACATATTAGGAGGAGAGAAAGCAATATTCTTTTCTTTCTCTGATTTCATGTCGAGAGCAAGCATAAAAATGAAAAATGTCAGTGCTATGCTTTGATTGAGTGTGAACTGCTTTGCGTCCCTTGATGTTAAAATCGCCGCTCAGGTTTCGTTCCTGGTCGAAATATTTCTGATGTTAATAGACTTATTCAAGACGTTTTTGAATATACGGATTTAGAACAATCAGAAGGAACGAAAATTTTCCTAGATCAGTCTAAAGCTTTCGATAGAGTAGAATGGCCATGGGTTAACAGATGCCTAGAACACTTTAATTTTGGTGCAAAATATCTAAACTGGATAACAATGCTTTTAAAAGATTCAAAAACATGCACTAAAACAAATGGGTATGCAAGTAAATATTTCCCGATATCGAGATCAGCAAGGCAAGGTTGTCCAATCGCTCCGATTTTATACATCCTACAAGCTGAGCCATTAGCTTGCTCTATAAGGCGAAACAAAAATATATAAGGTATAAAACTTCCGAATGAAAAATAAACTACTATTTTGCAGACGACACACAAATCTTCGTAAGGGACGAACATTCGATCGTAGAAATATTCAATATTTTAGATATATTCAAATCAGCTTCTGGTTCAAAAAGTAACTTAGATAAAACAACAGGTATATATTTAGGCAGATGGAAGCATAAAGATCCAATATATACAAATATATCCTGGTCGAAAACTTGTGTGAAAACATTAGGAGTCCATCATGGATACGTCATTGATGAAAATTCCATATGGAAAGAAAAAAATAAAAAAATTGGAAAAGTAGAAATTTAACACTACGCGGTAAGAGTTTGGTAATTTAGTCTTTAGTAATATCACTTATAGGTCATAAAATTGAAGCACGTGGTATCTCAGAACGTTATATAAAAGAAATCGATTGATTGATATGGGAATTTGTATGGAATGGGAAAAGGGATTTAGTTAACAGGAATATGTCATCAAAAAGGTTCGAAGACGGGGGAATGGAAATTGTTAATATCAGAGAATTCATTTTCAGAAAGCAAATAAAAACAATGTATAAAATTATACAAAGTGAGATTGACACATGGATTGCAATAGATAAATACTGGTTAATCTATATGGATGAAAAAATTAGAGTAACCTATTTCCTATGTAAATTATCAGACATACGCACTATTGATACATCAAAAATACGGTGGCCCATATCAGCTGACATATCACACTCACAAGTTGTATGTGTAAAATGTACATATACATGGCCCATATCAGCCGACATATTACACTCACAAGTTGTGTAGAATGTACATATACAATTTACTTTACTGACAGTCTACACTCCAAACTTACATGTGTAGAATGTACATGTACAGAATGCCAGTTTACTATTGACAGTTTACACTCGTAAGTTACATGTGTAGAATGTACATGTACAAAATGCCAGTTTAGTTAAGCATGTACCTGTACAATTTGCCATTTTACTCTGGATTTCTCGCAGTGATAAACTTCAACCGAAAAAAAGATGTCAACATTCCGGACATAGTATAGGTGACACAAACCAGAAACGTGTTACATGGTCTTTCTAGTGGTAATTTGGTAAATTACAGATACATTACTTCTAAGTTTTAAATACTCTTCCTCTCTTAAAACTCCATTATCTGAGACTGGAATACAGTTATATTTGAATCCTCTGAGTCTCTTGGTTTGATTTTAATGTTTGACTTATACAACAATTAACATAGAAGACCTCTGGGGATGGGTCAAAACTGTATAGTTTATATAGGAAAACAAGAGGCCCAAAGGGCCTTAACGGTCATCTGACTACCTCGGCAATAGTCAAATTAATCATATATGGTGTCATGGTAGCCACCTTCGATTTGGGATCAACCAGATCATATCAGGATAATTTCATGCAAGTTTCAGCTAAATCGCACTGGTAGAACTTGAAAAGAAGTTCAAAATGTGTTTTCAAGATGGCGGCTGTGGCTGCCATCTTGGATTTTGGATCAACCCGAAAAATAACAACACTTTGTCAGGACCATGTAAGGATCATTTCATGCAAGTTTCAGCTAAATCGCACTGGTAGAACTTGAGAGGAAGTTCAAAATGTGTTTTCAAGATAGCAGCTGTGGCGGCCATCTTGCATTTCAGGCGAGTTTCAGTGAAATCACATTGGTAAAACTAGACAATGGAAAGAAAACATACAAAATATATTTCATTAAACCTTTTATTGGGAGTAACAGGAATTGAAAAAAATAACTGAAGGTTTATGCATCAAAACATAGCGAAAACTACAATGATATACAGAATTTACATTAAAAAAGGATGCTATTTTGGTTTGTGGAGTAGTATAGCTAGCTATTTGTATTCCTGTAATAACAAGTTTCAATAATAGGAAAATTGATGTTCATGTACAGTTTGAGAATATCCCATATGATATTATCATATGTAAATGGTATGTTTTACTATAATAATTGCTGATTTGTTTTAAAAATGTTAAATTCATGATTGCACTTATTTGGTACATTATCATATTGTATGTAAAACAATAATTCACTAAATGCTACTAAATTGTGTATAAAAGCAGTAACAAAAAATAAATATCATACCTGGTAACTTAAAAATGCAGCAATTTTTTATAAGATATATGCAATGACTGTTTTGTAAATTATGATTATGGTTAGTTATCATGGAAGGGAAAAACAAGCTATGAATATTGCTAGTGATATGAAAAGTGTACCATAGCTAATAATTGATATATGCACAGTATATTTCAAGAGCAATAAAACATTCTCTTTGTGTATTTGATGAAAGTTTTGAAGAAAATATTGATGAAGTAGACAATACATTCACATGGAGTAATCCATAAGTGGAATATTTACACATATTAGCTTGTAACATGTGTAATCATGACAAAAACATCTATCCTGTTCACTTCCATTTTACTACATTAAATGTAGTTTGATTTATACAGTTCATCGGTAGAGAGTGAGTTTACGAGCATTTTAGAGCTGCGGCAGTGACCCCTCTACCTGATACTTACCTTTCTTTATTTATGAAATGAAGCTTTCATGGATAGAGTTAATGACATTTTGTTTAAAACTGCTCAAGTATTGTACTTCATGCTAGTTCTTTAGTATGCAATGTAATTTTTCTTATAGTTCACTTTCCAGTGTTTGACCCAACATTATGAGACTGGATAATAAGCCTTATAGATTTGAATAATTTTGTATAAATTTTTACTACATCCATATTGAATCTTTTATGATCCTTGATATATATGCGCATAGCAAAACAATGCTGCAAAATTACATAAAAATAGATAGTATTGATAAATATTAGAGGTAGAGGTTTAATTGAAAATATATGAATATATAGTGAATTGTTCTGATATGAAAAAATAGGAAGAGGTTCAAATACATGTATTAGCATCGAAACCTCAGAATAATGAAATGGAACATGTACATAAGATTTAATTAAGTTTGGTGAAAAATTGCAATTATGTTATTAAAACTTAGAATCCTGGAATATTTTCTATACATTTTATATGAAAATTCACCAATTGGTCCTAAGAGAACAATCTTCTTTTGTACTGAACATTACTGTTTTACAACACATGGCCATATGCATATAATACCAGATTCAACAAGCAGTAAAGTACACAATTGTTGGAAAGATTGTTCAAAATTGTTTTTACAAAACCTTCATATTGGCCACTACAATAAAAGGTGAAAATATTACATGTACAGCAGTTTTTTTATAATTAAGTTCAAATATTTTAACTTTACATTTCATATACAAAACTCTTAAATAGAAGCAAGTTGACTTGATTTATAAAACTTAGTCAAATAGATATCAGTAAATGATAAAAGAAAGATTTCTTGGATAGCATAATGCAAATTAAACAAAACAAATTCTATCAGTATATTATTTCATCAGCATATCATGTGCAACAGTTTTATCATCATGTAAGCAGAACAAGGATTTAATTCAACAGTTTTATAGATACATTAAACACTATCTAATTAAATTAAGCAAACTTTCTGCAGTGAACCTGATTCTCAATATACCAAAACACCCATAAAAGAAATGGTTATAATTAATGGTAAACAGATGGACAAATACATTGTGCCTCTAGGCTATTACCGTAAATTGGGTATTTCTACCCAATAAATATATTTTGTGTGATTGGAATAAAAAAAGGATGCTTTTAAATTTTGCATTTCTTTGTGCTATATATCAAATTAAGCAGTTGGCAGTGTTTAATGCAGGAATCAACAGTGTACAAATGTAAACCACTATGTTCATATTTCTAGTTTGATGTAATCCTTATTTATTTCATCCAAAGCGATACTAAGATACCCTTAAGCCAGTATTTTTGATTCCATCATAGTTAAATTTGCGCATTAAATTTCCAACATCCAAATTATTGCAATTTAAGGTATATAGAAATACTCTATGCAACCGAGTGCCATGTAGATGTTCACTACATAGGCGTCACAAGCATAGGGTTAAAAATTGGTGGAAACCCATTCTCTGACAAACCACCCAGGTGTTGTAATTGACATGCATCTCATTAATGAGATGCATGTCAATAACATTACCAATATTCCAAGGCGGGTTTTAAATAATTGATTTCACAGCACAATACACCATATTATGATCAGACCAATATGCTTCCAACACACCAGTTTCTCTCTCGCCAAAATTTGTAAATATCAAATCCAATTGTGACTTCATTTTAGTAGTTGACTGATTGATACTTTGTGTGCAGTGGAATGTTGATTCCATAAACGTTATGAAAGTGTTACATCCAGCTTTTGTTAAATCTACATTGAAATCTCCCATAATGACAAGGTTTTCATTTAACTTTAAAAGTGGTACTAAGTGGTCCTTCATGATAGTATAAAAGTGTGAAAACAATTCCTTGAAACTTCAGGCATATTTCTCGGGTAGAACATCTTATATTATCATCTGTGCATTTTTTTTTTATTAAACTTTGTACTCTCGTGTACAAAATCTCAGTAGTTTTGGAGAACATTCAGCAGAAAGATTATGCGATCGGCGATTTCAGCTCGGATATGCTTCACGGACAGAGTAAAATTTACTTACAAGTCAACATTTTCGCCGCTTTTTCACCTAATTTCACATATATACTCTATAGGTTGTTAAGATATATGATTGTTTGTTTGTTTGTTTGTTTGATTTATTAAACGTCCTATTAACAGCTATGGTCATGTAAGGACGGCCTCCCATGTATGCGGTGTGTTGCGTGTATGTTGTGCGAGGTGAGTGTTAACTGGGAGACTTGCGGTATGTTCATGTTGTGTCTTCTTGTATAGTGGAACTGTTGCCCTTTTTATAGTGCTTATATCACTGAAGCATGCCGCAGAGACACCAAGCAACACACCCACCCGGTCACATTATACTGACAAACGATATTTTTTCCCCAAACAGTGTAGGTATAAAATCATTGTAGTGCAAATTAACCTAAACGATACGTAAATGTGGTTCTGATATACGTCATGGACAAAATTGGTATGGTAGATTTCACGATGCATTTTTAAATTCCACATTATAGTTCTCGTCACTTCAAAACTTGTATGTCTTATACTAATACATATTAGGAGGAGAGAAACAATATTCTTTCTTTCTCTGATTTCATGTCGAGAGCAAGCATAAAAATGAAAAATGTCAGTGCTATGCTTTGATTGAGTGTGAACTGCTTTGCGTCCCTTGATGTTAAAATCGCCGCTCAGGTTTCGTTCCTGGTCGAAATATTTCTGATGTAATAGACTTATTCAAGAACGTTTTTGAATATACGGATTTAGAAACAATCAGAAGGAACGAAAATTTTCCTAGATCAGTCTAAACTTTCGATAGAGTAGAATGGCCATGGGTTAACAGATCCTAGAACACTTTAATTTTGGTGCAAAATATCTAAACTGGATAACAATGCTTTTAAAAGATTCAAAAAACATGCACTAAAACAAATGGGTATGCAAGTAAATATTTCCCGATATCGAGAATCAGCAAGCAAGGTTGTCCAATCGCTCCGATTTTATACATCCTACAAGCTGAGCCATTAGCTTCCTATAAGCGAACAAAAAAAATATAAGGTATAAAACTTCGAATGAAAAATAAACTACTATTTTGCAGACGACACACAAATCTTCGTATAAGGGACGAACATTCGATCGTAGAAATATTCATATGTAATTTTAATATTTTAAATTCAAATCAAGCTTCTCTGTCTAAACAATTAACTAGATAAAACATCAGGTATATTATGTTAGGCAGATGGAAGCATAAAGATCCAATATATACAAATATATCCTGGTCGAAAACTTGTGTGAAAACATAGGAGTCCATCTATGGATACGTCATCTGATGAAAATTCCATATGGAAAGAAAAAAATAAAAAATTGGAAAAGTAGAAATTTAACACACGCGGTAAAGTTTGTAATTTAGTCTTTAGTATATCACTTATAGGTCATAAAATTGAAGCACGTGGTATCTCCCAGAACGTTATATAAAGAAATCGATGTGATTGATGGGAATTTGTATGGAATGGGAAACAGATTTAGTTAACAGAATATGTCATGAAAAAGGTTCGAAGACGGGGAATGGAAATTGTTAATATCAGAGAATTCATTTTCAGAAAGCAAATAAAAACAATGTATACAAATTATACAAAGTGAGATTGACACATGGATTGCAATAGATAAAATACTATGTTAATCTATATGGATGAAAAATTAGAGTAACCTATTTCCTATGTAAAATTATCAGACATACGCACTATTGATACATCAAAAATACGGTGCCCATATCAGCTGACATATTCACACTCACAATTGTATGTGTAAAATGTACATATACATGCCCATATCAGCCGACCATATTAACACTCACAAGTTGTGTAGAATGTACATATACAATTTACTTACTGACAGATCTACACTCCAAACTTACATGTGTAGAATGTACATTACAGAATGCCAGTTTACTATTGACAGTTTACACTCGAAGTTACATGTGGTAGAATGTACATGTACAAAATGCCAGTTTAGTTTAAGCATGTACCTGTACAATTTGCCATTTTACTCTGGATTTCTCGCAGTGATAAACTTCAACCGAAAAAAAGATGTCAAATCCGACATATATAGTGACACAACCAGAAACGTGTTACATGGTCTTTCTAGTGGTAATTTGGTAAATTACAGATACATTACTTCTTAAGTTTAAAATACTCTTCCTCTCTTAAAACTCCATTATCTGAGACTGGAATACAGTTATAATTTGAATCCTCTGAGTCTCTTGGTTGATTTTAATGTTTGACTTATAAACAATTAACATAGAGACCTCTGGGGATGGGTCAAAACTGTATAGTTTATATAGGAAAACAGAGAGCCCAAAGGCCTTAACGGTCATCTGACTACCTCGGCAATAGTCAAATTAATCATATATGGTGTCATGGTAGCCACCTTCGATTTGGGATCAACCAGATCATATCAGGATAATTTCATGCAAGTTTCAGCTAAAATCGCACTGGTAAGAACTTGAAAGAAGTTCAAAATGTTGTTTTCAAGATGGCGGCTGTGGCTGCCATCTTGGATTTTGAGATCAACCCGAAAAATAACAACACTTTGTCAGGACCATGTCAAGGATCATTTCATGCAAGTTTCAGCAAATCGCACTTGGTAGAACTTGAGAGGAAGTTCAAAATGTGTTTTCAAGATAGCAGCTGTGGCGGCCATCTTGCATTTCAGGCGGAGTTTCAGTGAAATCACATTGGTAAAACTAGACAATGAAAGAAAACATACAAAATAATTTCATTAAACCTTTTATTGGGAGTAACAGGAATTGAAAAAAATAACTGAAGGTTTATGCATCAAAACATAGCGAAAAACTACAATGATATACAAATTTACATTAAAAAAAGGATGCTATTTTGGTTTGTGGAGTAGTATAGCTAGCTATTTGTATTCCTGTAATAACAAGTTTCATAATAGGAAAATTGATGTTCATGTACAGTTTTCATCTATCTAAAGGTATGGTGATGTAGTATCACACCATCTATCTAAAGGTATGGTGATGTATCACACCATCTATCTAAAGGTACGGTAATGTAGTATCACACCATCTATCTAAAGGTATGGTGATGTAGTATTACACCATCTATCTAAAGTTATGGGGATGTAGTATCACATCATCTATCTAAAGGTATGGTGATGTAGTATCACACCATCTATCTAAAGGTATGGTGATGTATCACACCATCTATCTAAAGGTACGGTAATGTAGTATCACACCATCTATCTAAAGGCATGGTGATGTAGTATTACACCATCTATCTAAAGTTATGGGGATGTAGTATCATACCATCTATCTAAAAGTATGGTGATGTATCACACCATCTATCTAAAGTTATGCGGATGTAGTATTACACCATCTATCTAAAGGCATGGTGATGTAGTATTACACCATCTATCTAAAGTTATGGGGATGTAGTATCATACCATCTATCTAAAGGTATGGTGATGTATCACACCATCTATCTAAAGGTATGGTGATGTAGTATCACACCATCTATCTAAAGGCATGGTGATGTAGTATTACACCATCTATCTAAAGGTATGGTGATGTATCACACCATCTATCTAAAGGTACGGTAATGTAGTATCACACCATCTTTTGTTTGTTTGTTTGATTTATTAACGTCCCATTAACAGCCATGGTCATGTAAGGACGGCCTCCCATGTATGCGGTGTGTTGCGTGTATGTTGTGCGAGGTGAGTGTACTGGGAGACTACGGTATGTTCATGTTGTGTCTTCTTGTATAGTGGAACTGTTGCCCTTTTCATAGTGCTATTTCACTGAAGCATGCCGCCGAAGACACCAAGCAACACACCCCACCCGGTCACATTATACTGACAACGGGCGAACCAGTCGTCCCACTCCTTGTATGGTGAACGCTAAGCAGGAGCAGAAACTACCATTTTTATAGACTTTGGTGTGTCTCGGCCAGGGGACAGAACCCAGAGCCTTCCTCACAGGGGCGAACGCTCAACTCAAGGCCAAAAGTGAGGCGGTGCCAAGGCAGGCATTAGGAAAGATAAAGTCAGTTAGGAAGAAGAGAAAAGATAAGATCCTAAATTAAGTCGCCTTTTACGATCATGCAATAGGGGCAGCAGGTACAATTCTAACGCTCTACCTGCAGGGCCATCACACCATCTATCTAAAGGTACGGTGATGTAGTATTACACCATCTATCTAAAGGTATGGTGATGTAGTATCACACCATCTATCTAAAGGTAAGATGATGTAGTATCACACAATCTATCTAAAGGTATGGTGATGTAGTATTACACCATCTATCTAAAGGTATGGTGATGTATCACACCATCTATCTAAAGGTACGGTAATGTAGTATCACACCATCTATCTAAAGGTATGGTGATGTATCACACCATCTATCTAAAGGTACGGTAATGTAGTATCACACCATCTATCTAAAGGCATGGTGATGTAGTATTACACCATCTAGGCATGGTGATGTATATTCACCATCTATCTAAAGTTATGGGGATGTAGTAAACCCCTAACCATCTATCTAAAGGTATGGGATGTATACACACCATCTATCTAAATGTTAATGGTGATGTAGTAATCACACCATCTATCTAAAGGCAATGGTGATGTAATATCCAGTATTATGTACACCATCTATCAAAGCGTATGGGGATGTATCACACCACCTCTTCTCAAGGTAAGGTAATGTAGTGTCACACATCTATCTAAGTTTTCATGGTGATGTAGTAATACAATATTACACCATCTATCTAAAGGTACGGTGATGTAGTATTACACCATCTATCTAAAGGTATGGTGATGTATCACACCATCTATCTAAAGGTATGGTGATGTAGTATCACACCATCTATCTAAAGGTATGCTACACTACTACCACAACCATCATCGTCATGAGATATTTATCAACAATCATAGAATGAATATGTTAATAAGAAATGCTTCTTTAGTTGGAAAGAAAAACTGATTTCAAACATTTTGTTGTGTGTACCAGAGTACACTTGTTTACACTTAAAATACATTAAAGCCTGTGCAGCCAGAGTATGTGTATTGTTGTTATAAGGTGATGAAAACTGATATATATATTGTCATTTGAAAACATTATATGTCTTATATTGTCTTTGTATATCATTAATTCTCAAAACGGACTAACTAGTATAAAAGAGACAATTAAGTGAGGCTTATTCTTTGACATAACCACGAAGCAAAATATGGCATAAATTCCGTGTTCTACATTTCTTATGAAACATATTATAAAAAAAAAATTGAAAAAAAAACCCATTGAATTTCCAAATTGTACGCAATACCATTCAGCAGGTAGAATATGTACGTTTTGTCTTTATTTTCATTAAATACCTCATACTAGTATTAATAAAAACTTGTTACATTATTTGATATGCCACTTGCGTAAAGGCTCGTAACATGTCAAATTATTGAACTCGTCTAACAATTGCAGATTACATAGCTATTCGTGTAAGATCTTCTATATTTTTTATGAACAATCTGACATCAATTTAAATTTTTGGCAACATGAAAATTCCCCTTGACAAAATCAGGGTGGGGAATCACATGACTCAAAATGATATGTTTCACGGAAAGATGGCGAACATCCTGAAACTTCAGGCATATTTCTCGGGTAGAACATCTTATATTATCATCTGTGCATTTTTTTTTATTAAACTTTGTACTCTCGTGTACGAAATCTCAGTAGTTTTGGAGAACATTCAGCAGAAAGATTATGCGATCGGCGATTTCAGCTCGGATATGCTTCACGGACAGAGTAAAATTTACTTACAAGTCAACATTTTCGCCGCTTTTTCACCTAATTTCACATATATTACTCTATAGGTTGTTAAGATATATGATTTGTTTGTTTGTTTGTTTGTTTGATTTATTAACGTCCTATTAACAGCTATGGTCATGTAAGGACGGCCTCCCATGTATGCGGTGTGTTGCGTGTATGTTGTGCGAGGTGAGTGTACTGGGAGACTGCGGTATGTTCATGTTGTGTCTTCTTGTATAGTGGAACTGTTGCCCTTTTTATAGTGCTATATCACTGAAGCATGCCGCCAGAGACACCAAGCAACACACCCCACCCGGTCACATTATACTGACAACGATATTTTTCCCCAAACAGTGTAGTTATAAATCATTGTAGTGCAAATTAAACCTAAACGATACGTAAATGTGGTTCTGATATACTTCATGGACAAAATTGGTATGGTATATTTCACGGACGCATTTTTAAGTTCCACAATATAGTTCTCTCATTCAAAACTGTATGTCTTATACTAATACGTATAAGGAGGAGAGAAAGCAATATTCTTTTCTTTCTCTGATTTCATGTCTAGAGCAAGCATAAAAATGAAAAATGTCAGTGCTATACTTTGATTGATTGTGAACTGCTTTGCGTCCCTTGATGTTAAAATCGCCGCTCAGGTTTCGTTCCTGGTCGAAATATTTCAGATGTTAATAGACTTATTCAAGACGTTTTTGAATATCCGGATTTAGAACAATCAGAAGGAGCGATAATTTTCCTAGATCAGTCTAAAGCTTTCGATAGAGTAGAATGGTCATGGGTTAACAGATGCCTAGAACACTTTAATTTTGGTGCAAAATATCTAAACTGGATAACAATGCTTTTAAAAGATTCAAAAACATGCACTAAAACAAATGGATATGTAAGTAAATATTTCCCGATATCGAGATCAGCAAGGCAAGGTTGTCCAATCGCTCCGATTTTCTACATCCTACAAGCTGAGCCATTAGCTTGCTCTATAAGGCGAAACAAAAATATATAAGGTATAAAACTTCCGAATGAAAAATAAACTACTATTAACATGTTTGCAGACGACCCACAAATCTTCGTAAGGGACGAACAGTCGATCGTAGAAATATTCAATATTTTAGATATATTCAAATCAGCTTCTGGTTCAAAAAGTAACTTAGATAAAACAACAGGTATATATTTAGGCAGATGGAAGCATAGAGATCCAATACATACAAATATATCCTGGTCGAAAACTTGTGTGAAAACATTAGGAGTCCATCATGGATACGTCATCGATGACAATTCCATATGGAAAGAAAATATTCAAAAAATTGGAAAAGTAGAAATTTAACACTACATGGTAAGAGTTTGATATTTAAGTCTTTAGTAATATCACTTATAGGTTATAGAATTGAAGCATGTGGTATCTCAGAACGTTATATAAAAGAAATCGATTCATTGATATGGGAATTGGTATGAAATGGGAAAAGGGATTTAGTTTCAATTTCAACAATATTTTATTGATATTATGTACATCAATAGGATCGGACATCAGGATACGCCTATTTAAGTCCTCTCCAGATCTTATTTTAAAGTATAAACATGAATTCATTCTGCAATTCATTAATACATATATTTATATATACAAATAAATTGAATTCGTTACAGTATAGTGATAATAATATTAATAATTACTAATTAAAGGGGGATAACTCCAATTTTATTTATAACAGAAAATGTTTCAGAACAAGTTTAGTTATTTGGATTTCATATTCCTAATGATTGTAGTTTTTTAATAGGGATAAGAATCATGCTCATTTATTGACAGACTAACATACATACACACCATGAGATATTAGGCCAAAAAGTCCCTGTGCTTATGCACAATGACCCATCCCTTTGGAATATGTATGAGAGTCTGACAACAAATGAGCATTTTGTCTTCAGTTGAATATGAACAAAAATTGGTAGAAGATTGAATGCAATTTTTTATACAATTGGAGTTAACCAACATTTATGGTTCTAATATGCACATAGTTTGATTATTCAATTAGATAATTATTATAGTATAAAAGATTCTCAATATTCGACAAACAGTATTCAGTACCCATCCAGCCAGGATAGTTTAGAGTAAATTAGAAATAATTGTTAACATATACAATAGTTTAGATGTTTAATTGCACTGCTAGATAGTATTTTGACTATCAAGTAATTAGATATGGGTACTTGTTACTTGTTATTATTTGCTTATATATGCAGAGGGCTATGATACATGTATACAAAATATGTTTATCAAAAATCAGATTTTTTAGTATGGCATATATATTCAATCACGCATTGTAAAATATCTTTGTTAATCATTATTGCAAAATTTACATCCATTTAATAGTGTTTCAATGTTTAAGTGATTATGATTATCTGGTAAACCTAAGTTATTTATTCCCTGTATAAGAACTGCTCTCTGTTCATAAAAGTGCCTACAGTCAAAGAAAACGTGATATGAATTTTCATTGGTATAATAACAGGAACAGGCTGGAGATTCTCTTAAATGATCATGATAAAGATCAGAGTTTAAATTACTTGCTTGGTTTCGTAGCTGGCACAGAATAATGTTATATTTACGGTCGCCATGATATTTAAAAATATTAGAAATTTCTGTAGTAGGAGTATCATTATCATTTTTGATACTTTTTTAAAAATTGTTCTAATGAATTATTAAATATGAGTTCTATATCTGTTTGATTAAATTCTCTTAGCATTGAGGGAATAAAGCTGTTGGAGTATAATTCAGTTCTACAAAGGGGGGATTAAACAGGCGATTATTCCTTAATGTGTAAGGAGTATTATTATTATCATTAAAGAATGGTTCAATCAAATTAGTAAGATATCTAGGGGATTCATTATTTACAATTTTAAACATCAACATTGATTTATGTAGTTTTCGTCTGAATGCAAGTGAATCAAGTCCAACTTCAGCATAAAGTTTATTATGCGATGTTCCTCTTCTCAGGCCTGTTATAATTCTTATTGCTTATTCCGGGGGAATGGAAATTGTTAATATCAGAGAATTCATTTTCAGAAGGCAAATAAAAAACAATGTATAAAGAGTCTCAGATAATGGAGTTTTAAGAGTGGAAGAGTATTTAAAACTTAGAAGTAATGTATGTGTAATTTACCAAATTACCACTAGAAAGACCATGTAACACGTTTCTGGTTTGTGTCACCTATACTATGTCCGGAATGTTGACATCTTTTTTTCGGTTGAAGTTTATCACTGCGAGAAATCCAGAGTAAACTGGCAAATTGTACATGTACATGCTTAAATAAACTGGCATTTTGTACATGTACATTCTACACATGTAAATTACGAGTGTAAAGTGTCAAGAGTAAACTGGCATTTGTATATGTACATTCTACACATGTAACTTACGAGTGTAAACTGTCAATAGTAAACTGGCATTTTGTACGTGTACATTCTACACATGTAACTTACGAGTGTAATATGTCGGCTGATATGTGCCATGTATATGTACATTTTACACATACAACTTGTGACTGTAATATGTCAGCTGATATGGGCCATCGTACAAAAATTCCACTTTTCCACAGAAATCTTATTGAGGCATGGGCAAATTTCCAAAAATCTAGCCACTCAACTCTCAACAAAAACAAAATACTAGAACAGCCAATTTTTGGAAATTATTTCATCCAATATAATAAAACAGCCATATATTTTCCTTCTTTTCTTAAAAGCAATATTTTTACAATACAAGATTTATGGGATGAACGCAGAAATAATTTTAAAGAGGATTACGAAATATATAACAAGTTAACTGACAAAGAAATTGTATCGCTGAACAAGCAAAGTTTAAGATCGCTTTTCCGACACAACGGTTGAATGTTCTAAAAGGAATTGATGCTGGGCCGACAGATTTTGTTAATCCTAGTACAGACGCCAATCTTAATATTATAGATAAAGGAATTGATGCTGGGGCGACAGATTTTGTTTATCCTAGTATAGACGCTTAATATTATATGGAAAGATAACAAACCGATAGGATACAAAAGTCTGAAACCAAAAATGATACCGAGTAAAAGAAATCCTGATGCAGATCCTATCTGCAAATAAAATGGGAAATCTTCAAAAACAGTTCAATTGGGAATTAATATGGAAAAATATCCAAATACCTTTACAACAAATTCTTTTTGAAATATATTGAAATATGTTTTAATAAAAAAGGAAAAGTACAAATACATTGTATTGTACCCGAAAAGAGCTCTATAAAGGTTTGCTATGGCTATATTAGTCCGCTAAACATGCCTATATATTTAGGCTTTTTAATCCCCACCAATATATAGGTCATGTTCTATGTTAGAACTAGTTTGTGTTTTAAACAAAAGACAAAACACGGGCGTAATGACTGAAATAGAAATATCTTATGTTCTTTCATAATTTGTCCGTGAAACATACCATACCAATTTTGTCCGTGAAGTATATCAGAACCACATTTTTGCATCATTTAGATTTAATTTGCACTACAATGATGTTTGGTAAATAAATCATATATCTTAACAACATATGTTGATTTGTAAGTAAATTTTCTTCTGTCCGTGAAGCATATCAAAGCTCAAATCGCCGATCGCATAATTTTTGTGCAAATTGTTCTCCAAAACTTCAAAGATTTCGTACACATGCTAGTGTGCTCCTAGGAAGTCTTATATATATGCAAAATATCAGTCTAAACAGGAAACAAAGCCTAAAACAACTGTCCTCAATGTTTCTTGGTATTTTCAGGGCAAACTGGTACTGTTGTCCAAGGTGGAAGAAGATATTGTTTGTTATGTTCGAATTATAATGGCAAAATATTGAAAGATGGAACACTTGTGAAACTGCAAAGCATCCCATCAGGGCCAAGTATTGAAAAGAAAAAAAACAAAGGTCATTATGGTTACAAAAAATAAAACTTGTGCGACCTGATGCACCCATTGGTACAAACGCTAGACTTTGTAATCTACATTTTAAAAACAATGTATGCAAGTACGATTCCATTCCAACTAAACTGAACTTGACCACACTCCAGAAACTAGTTTAACCACGAAGGCCCTTAGTTCGAAAAACATTGTGTGATAACATTGAAAATGTGCTTTCTCCTTCGGTAACTAATAACAATTGTGATTATTGTAGATAATGACAAAAGTACTCAAACTAATAGTCCTGACACAAGTTCTATTTCAGTACGGTCAGTTCATTGTGTGACCTACGACTGTTTTTCGCAAACAGACAATACTGACAATACACATATGCCTACAAACTCATGTGGAACACATACCTTTCAGCCTCTTCTGAAACCTGAAATAATTAAAGATAATAAGGAGAAGACAAGGTATTACAGGTTTTCCAAATTATTTAACATTCATCCTATTATTCCAAACTTTCTGCAAACATGGGGCAGATAAACTGACATATTGGGAGGGTGAAAAAAGAACAAGGAGAGATGCAGAAGACAGGAAATATTCCAGTCCAAACATAGAGAAGCCAGGAAAGCGGAGGAAACTCAGACCATTAGACTGACATATTGGGAGAGTGAAAAAAGAACAAGGAGAGATGCAGAAGACAGGAAATATTCCAGTCGAAACATAGAGAAGCGAGGAAAGCGGAGAAAACTCAGACCATAAGACTGACATATTGGGAGGGTGAAAATAGAACAAGGAGAGATGCAGAAGAACAGAAATATTCCAGTCGAAACATAGAGAAAGCCGAGGAAGCGAGAAACCTCAGACCATTAAGACGAGTTTCTTCCTGTGTGCATAAAACTACGACTTGGTCTCTTCACAGAGAGATATTAGCCGACTTATTTCAAATTTCTTGTGATGACAGTGTTGAGGAAAGTCAACACTTGATTAACTTTCTGTTTACGAGCACATTGAAGTCCCACTATTCCTTGAGCCGCCAAAGGACAAAGTGTTTGATCGAATTTATTTCCTTTGTTTGTTTATTTGTTTGTCTTGTGTAATTAACGTCCTATTCCAGCTATGTCATGTAAGACGACCTCACATGTATACGCGCAAATGTGTTGCGTGCTGTATAGTGCGAGGTGCGTGTTTTGGGACGACATGCGGTATAATTCAATGTTGTGTCTTCTTGTATAGTGGAACTGTTGCCCTTTTTATAGTGCTATATAACTGAAGCATGCTGCCGAAGACACCAAGCAACACACCCCACCCAGTCACATTATACTGACAACGGGCGAACCAGTCGTCCCACTTCTTTTATGCTGAGCGCTAAGCAGGAGCAGAAACTACCACTTTTACAGACTTTGGTGTGTCTCGGCCAGGGGACAGAACCCAGAGCCTTCCTCACAGGGGCAAACGCTCAACTCAAGGCAAAAAGTGAGGCGGTGCCAAGGGAGGCATTAGGAAAGATAAAGTTAGTTAGAAAGAAGAGAAAAGATAAGATCCTAAATTTAGTCGCCTTTTACGATCATGCAATCGGGGCAGCAGGTACAATTCTAACGCCCTACCTGCAGGGCCAAACATTTCATGAAAATGAACCAATACGTATGGTTTTGGATGCTACAGAGTATTTTTGTTAAAAAACCAGGAAATTTAGAAGCCCTATTTCTCACATGGAGCGAATATAAGCACCACAACACTTTTAAAGTGTTGATAGGTGTTTCGCCAAGTGGTCTTGTAACTTTCATATCTTGTGTTTGGGGAGGACAGCCACATTTTTCAAAGTGATAGTGAAATGTTGCTTCCCAGGTTAGACCCAGGTGATATCATTTTGGCTGATAAAGGCTTCACAATTGAAGATTTATTGCCGCCAAGTATTGGCTTGAACATGCCTCCATTTGATTCATCCTCTGGCCAAATGTCACTACAAGAGAAAATGATTGCTGCACCAAGGATTCTGGTGGAGATGAAAATGAAGCAGATAAAAAACTTCAAAGTTTTACAATCAGTATTACCCATAAGTGAGGTGTGTTTGTTTGTTTGATTATTTTAACGTCCTATTAACAGCCAGGGTCATGTAAGGGCCATGTCTCCCATTTATGCAGTGTGTAGCGTGGGTGAAGTGCGAGGTGCGTGTTTTGGGAGACTGCGGTATGTTCGTGTTGTGTCTTCTTGTATAGTGTAACTGTTGCCCTTTTTATACTGCTATATCACTGAAGCATGCCGTGAGGTTCATTTGGCCGAGCAGATGATCGAGATCTGCTCTGCCATTACCAATCTGTATGAACCTTTGTTAAAGTAAAATCTACTTGAAGGCAAAAATGATTATTTAACAGAATGCTTGCCAACGATGGAAATGTAAAATACATATTGAAATATATTTTGGATGGCATTAAGGCCCACTACTTTTCAGAAACGGCTTTTGATTTTTATACTAGAATATAAAACGAGATTGATAATTTTCACTATCAAAAACAGAAGCAGACGATTTAGTATTTTTCTTTAGTTTCAAAAGTTACTTACTTTACACCATAACCACCATTACACAGTTTAAGCTTCTGATTTTACTTAAAATTAAAAATATGAAAAATAATTAATCGCATCCCGAAAAAATTCCGCGGCACTATATCCTATATGGAATGATGTACTGATTGCGCATTCACCAAAGGCATAATAAGTTATTTAATATTATTTTCTGTGTTAATTAGACATATATATATACACAATTAAACATCGATTATTGTTCAAATGATGAATATCATTTATGCTCTGTCGGCGGTGGAGCATCTTTAATTATCTTCACCTTACTTCATTCCATATAGGATATAGTGCCATGGATTTTTTTTCGGGATGCAATTAATTATTTTTCATATTTTAAACTTGTAGTAAAATTAGAAGCTCTAACTTTTCAATGATGGTAATGGTGTAAAGTAAGTAACTTTTGTAACTGAAGAAAAATACTAAATCGCCTGCTCTTGTTTTTGATAGTGAAGATATACCATTTGTCAGCGGTGGAGCATCTTTAAGTTTCCCGTCGTCTTTCTCATGGAAATTATTAATCTTCAATATAACAAGGATAACGCGAGAAATCGTATTTGTTACCTCATGTTATGCTATCGGAAGAAACCAGGGGTGTAAAAATCCACTAGCCCGACGCCCGGGGCTACCAAATTTTCAGCTTGGGCTAGTGGAAATTTTAGCCATACTAGCCCGGGGCTAGTGACTTTTTTTCAAAGATATTTCAAAACGAAAAACATCAAAATTAAGTCATAATAACACTTTAAAACATTGCAATTCTATGTAATATTCGTATCTAACTTTAAATCTTAATCTGGAGTCATGTTGTCTAATTTATTGACGACTGTAGACAGGTACAGTAGGCCTCCCGATCACCATAGTGAATAGTGATGCATAGCATTTCATGTGAAAGTGACGTAATTTGCAATACAAGTTCTAGAAAAATAATATACAAACCATCAAATAAGTCATCTCAGCTATCAGATCAGTAAATTTCAATAGTTACAAAAATGATGTTAAAGAACTGGAATCTATTCCTCAAAAAGTCGGCAGCAAAGCCATGCCTGCAGCAGGCAGCCATATTTGTTATGGTTATTCTAATATCCGGGTCAAAGGTCAGGAATCCAGAATCCGGATTCAGGATTAAAAAAATATCTTAAAATTGTGTTCTAAAAATAACACAGATTAAAGAATATCTTAAAGATGCTCCACCGCCGACAGAGCATAAATGATGTTAATCATTTGAACAATAATTGGTGTTTAATCGTGTATATATATGTCTAAGTAACACAAAAAATAATATAAAATAATTTATTTCGCCTTTGGTGCATGCGCAATCAGTACTTCATTCCATATAGGATATAGTGTCACGGAATTTTTTCGGGATGCAATTAATTATTTTTCATATTTTTAACTTGTAGTAAAATTATAAGCTCAAACTTTTCAATGGTGGGAATGGTGTAAAGTAAGTAACTTTTGTAACTGAAGAAAATACTAAATCGTCTGCTCCTGTTTTTTATAGTGAAAAAATACCATGTGTCAGCGGTGGAGCATCTTTAATGTTTATTTGAATTAAAAAAAAGAGTAGATGCAAATAATAAAAAAAAAAACCCACTCAATTAAAAATATTTGAATTTCAATATTGTAAATTTTTTCATTTTTTTTTTAGCTGGGCTAGTAGATATTTAGGCCGGGCTAGTGAAATTTTGGTGTCTACTAGCCCTGGGCTAGTGGTTTGAAATAAATTTTTACACCCCTGGAAACGTTCTTATGTTGTTACTAATTTTAAGAAATTTTCACTTTTTTGAAAAGCTAGTGGGCCTTTAATAACATTACATGTATTTTTATAATGTAATCATTTAATTTACCATAAATTTGTTATTGATGTACATTTAAGTATTGTATTAACATTTTACCTTCAGTTTCAAACACATAAATTGTTTTCAACCAAAGCCTTTCGTGTGGCACTCTTATTAGACATGAGAAAATATTTTCATAAATTGTCCACATATTGCACACACATATATGGTATATATATGCAAACTATGCATATTGATATCAAAATCATACCTAAATATTCAATATCTTTTAAGTTATTTCTGTTCGAAATTTATTGTATTGTTTGTTTAAATACTTTTTAGCATGCATTAACATAACTGGTTGGAATGCGCGTGGAGTTATTTATGGAGTTTCTAATTTAGGTGAATTACTATCAACAAATGATGTCGTAGTAATAATAGAAATATGGCTTCTCCCAGCACAAGCTGATTTCCTGAATGCTATTGACGATCGTTTTCCCGTTTATAGACTGACAGGTAGCAGAATACCGCTTGATATAGATGAGCGGTCACGTAAAACATGATTTGGTAGTATCGGCATTATATGGAAAAAAACACACCAGGTATCTCACATCTATCCGAGGATTGCAACTCACGAATAATTAGCCTTATGATCGAATGTAATGAGGTGAAAATATTTGTAATCGGTGTACTTTTGCCTTTAACTAATTGTAGTAAATCTGTAAATCGATGGAGAGAGTTCCGAATGGTCAGGTGAAGGCAGTGGCCTTCAGTGCAGGAGAGAAAGTAATCTTAAAGACCAGTTTTAGCTAAGTATAGTGATTGAATTTGTGCAATGACATTATTGAGGACTCCGTTTATATGCTAACATCACCAAAACTGAGATAAGTCTATATCAAAGGCATATTTGAAACTATTTTGTTCATACAATGGACCGTGTATACGTCGGGGTCGGGGTCGGGTAGATCTATTTATAGAACACGGTTGATAGGTTCCTTTGTTCTATTGACCTTGTTATGTTTGTTTGTTTGTTTGTTTGATTAATTAACGTCCTATTAACAGCTATGGTCATGTAAGGACGGCCTCCCATGTATGCAGTGTGTTGCGTGTATGTTGCGCGAGGTGCGTGTTTTGGGAGACTGCGGTATATTCGTGTTGTGTCTTCTTGTATAGTGGAACTGTTGCCCTTTTTATAGTGCTATATCACTGAAGCATGCCGCCGAAGACACCAGGCAACACACCCCACCCGGTCACATTATACTGACAACGGGCAAACCAGTCGTTCCACTCCCGTTATGCTGAGCGCTAAGCAGGAGCATAAACTTGTTATGTATGGGCTGTACACGTACGGTAGCTACCCCTACACTGGAAGACAGTGACCATCATAATACTCGTCTTATAGCTCCTCCGAGTAAACGGCTAAGGCGTGTAAATTCAATGTCGGATATGAGTGAAGTTACTGAATTGAGTTTGCTATTAGGAAAAGGGACAATATATAATCTGAACCAAGTCATCACGTCATTTTCGCGTTTCTTCTGAAAGTAAGAGCGTCTGTTTCAGATGTTATCAAATCTGACATAAAAAACCCAGCAATACATCAGTCTCTTCTGCCATTAAACCTTTAATGGATGGAATCAAAACTCTGACTGACCGTATAAAAGTGGTAGATTGTGAAAATAAGAAACTCAAAAACTCTAACAACGAATTTTCTGAGCAATTTCAGTCAACCAGGCAGACAATTAGCGAATTGCAGGTCGCTAACGATAAACTTAGCGAGCATGTCGAGTGTGTCGAACACGATCTAGAAGACCTAGAGCAATACGGAAGGAGAAATTCCTTAAGATTCCATCCACAAATCGGCTACAGGAAACCGATGACGTCATTGTCCATATTGTCAAGGACAAACTCAATGTCGACATGTCTAGCGATGACATCAATAGGTCCCATATTATTGGAAAAAAATAAACACTCAATGGAAGGCCCAACTTATTTGTTGCTTTCGAAACTGGAAGATCAAAAACGCGATATTTAAAGCTACATCAAAGCTGGCCTTGAAACACAGCGACAACTCCGCTAAAATCTTCATCACAGAAGACCTTACGCATACACGTCAGGAAATGATCACGCGTCTTTGCTATCTTCGACGAAATGGCGACAATACTTCAGCCTGAACAATGGACGGAAGGATTTTCGAACTTCGAATAACCTCGTTTCAATACATTGATCGTCTAGAATCCATTAATACTGGAGTATTCGTATAAACCTGTGCTATGGGTTAATAGTGTCAAAGTCATTGATCTTTGTACTTATTTTACAGAATTTATACATACATGTATCATACTGATTGTGTGTCATCTTGTACTGAAAGTTGAATCCAAAACATTAATACCTGTATCTTTCTAATGGGGATAAATGAGATAAGAAATGTGTTTAGATTTTCTACGCGCATCGTTCATAAAAAATGTCCATGCCTGATACATGGTTGTCTAATCAGTCATGACAGTTTAAAGTTAACTACAAGTATTATGTTATTATGTAAAAGTTCACCGTTTTAATTCTCATTTTTCGTACCAAACAAGTATTGCCTGGTATATAGAATGAAATACTGGCAGTCATATATAGTGTGTATTCTTGCTTTGTTGTTTCATTTAATTTTTCCATTCACTAAGGACGGCCTCCCTGTATGGCAGTGTGTTGTCGTGTATGTTGCGCGAGGTGCGTGGTTGTTGGGAGACTCGGTATTTTCGGTTGTGTCTTCTTGTATAGTGGACTGTCTGTTGCCTCTTTTTATTTATAGTGCATATTACCTGAAGATGCGCAGAAGACACCCAGGGGCATACACACCCCACCGCTGGTCACATTTATTTTTTAGCTTTCGAAGTCGAACCAGTCGTTCCACTCTCCCGTTATGTCCTGAAGCGCTAACGTCAGAGGTTATAACATTGTATATGTATGGGCTGTACACGTACGGTAGCTACCGCCTACACTTGGAAGACTAGTACCAATTCATAATACTTCGTCTTATTAGCTCCTGCCGATAAACGGCTAAGGCGTGTAATTTCAATGTCGGCATATGAGTGAAGAGTTACTGAATTGATTTTGCTTATTAGGAAAGGGGACAATATATAATCTGAACCAAGTTCATCACGTGTCATTTTCGCGTTTCTTCTGAAAGTAAGAGCAGGTCTGTTTCAGATGTTATCAATATCTGACATAAAAAACCCATAGCATACATCAGTCTCTTCTGCCATTAACCTTTAATGGATGGAATCAAAACTCTGACTGACCGTATAAAGAGTGGTAGAGTTTGTGAAAATAAGAAACTCAAAAACTCTAACAACGGAATTTTCTTGAGCATTTCAATCGCAGGCAGACAATTAGCGAATTGCAGGTCGCTAACGATAAACTTAGGCGAGCATGTCGAGTGGGTTTGTCCGAACACGATCTAGAAGACTAGAGCAATACGGAGGAGAAATTCCTTAAGATTCCATAATGTACCCCTAACCACAAATCGGCTACAGGAAACCGATGACGTCATTGTCCATATTGTCAAGGACAAACTCAATGTCGACATTTATAGCGAGGCCATTAATAGGTCCCATATTATTGGAAAAAAATAAACACTCAATGGAAGGCCCAACTTATTTGTTGCTTTCGAAACTGGAAGATCAAGAACTCGATATTTAAAGCTACATCAAAGCTGGCCTTGAAACACAGCAACAAACCCGCTAAAATCTTCATCACAAATGACCTCACGCATACGTGTCAGGAAATGATCACGCGTCTGAACTATCTTCGACGAAATGGCGACAATATTTCAGCCTGGACAATGGACGGAAGGATTTTCGAACTTCGAATAACCTCGCTTCAATACATTGATCGTCTAGAATCCAGTAATACAGGAGTATTCGTGTAAACTTGTGCTATGGGTAAATAGTGTAAAAGTCATTGATCTTTGTACTTATTTTACAGAATTTATACATACATGTATCATACTGATTGTGTGTCATCTTGTACTGAAAGTTGAATCCAGTACATTAATACCTTTTATTAGTATCTTTCTAATGGGGATAAAGAGATAAGAAATGTGTTTAGATTTTCTATGCGTATCGTTCTTAAAAAATGTCCATGCCTCTTACATGGTTCTCTATTCAGTCATGACGGTTAAGAGTCAAAGGATTTGTGCAGTCAAAAATGATAATTTCAGTTTATGCTGGAAATGGCTTTATTAGCACGTGTAGAAACCTCTCCGTACCGGCGCACCGGATAACCCGTAAGCCCGTCGAAATCGGGGTCATATTTTCTGACCACCCGATTATGCATATTTTCTAGCTCTAAAGCGTGGTGACGTCACAATAGTCCGTGGCTTATAGCTGTACTATAAACTGAATGTGC
>SAYR01052160.1:122344-138537 GCA_004382745.1 Argopecten irradians irradians
GACCTAGAGCAATACGGAAGGAGAAATTCCTTAAGATTCCATAATGTACCCCTAACCACAAATCGGCTACAGGAAACCGATGACGTCATTGTCCATATTGTCAAGGACAAACTCAATGTCGACATTTATAGCGAGGCCATTAATAGGTCCCATATTATTGGAAAAAAATAAACACTCAATGGAAGGCCCAACTTATTTGTTGCTTTCGAAACTGGAAGATCAAGAACTCGATATTTAAAGCTACATCAAAGCTGGCCTTGAAACACAGCAACAAACCCGCTAAAATCTTCATCACAAATGACCTCACGCATACGTGTCAGGAAATGATCACGCGTCTGAACTATCTTCGACGAAATGGCGACAATATTTCAGCCTGGACAATGGACGGAAGGATTTTCGAACTTCGAATAACCTCGCTTCAATACATTGATCGTCTAGAATCCAGTAATACAGGAGTATTCGTGTAAACTTGTGCTATGGGTAAATAGTGTAAAAGTCATTGATCTTTGTACTTATTTTACAGAATTTATACATACATGTATCATACTGATTGTGTGTCATCTTGTACTGAAAGTTGAATCCAGTACATTAATACCTTTTATTAGTATCTTTCTAATGGGGATAAAGAGATAAGAAATGTGTTTAGATTTTCTATGCGTATCGTTCTTAAAAAATGTCCATGCCTCTTACATGGTTCTCTATTCAGTCATGACGGTTAAGAGTCAAAGGATTTGTGCAGTCAAAAATGATAATTTCAGTTTATGCTGGAAATGGCTTTATTAGCACGTGTAGAAACCTCTCCGTACCGCGCGCGACCGGAATAACCCGTAAGCCGTCGAAATCGGGGTCATATTTTCTGACCACCCGATTATGCATATTTTCTAGCTCTAAAGCGTGTGACGTCACAATAGTCCGTGGCTTATAGCTGTACTATAACTGATGTGCTATCACTTATATCGTCGGTCACAGGAAAAGCCGATCAACGATTTTTATGATGACTTTTGAGTGAAGTTAATCGTACAATAACTTTGGCTCGAATGTAAATAACTAAAAGAGTGAAATTCGATGTTTCAAATACTCTAATTCATGCTCTAATAGCAGGTATCTTCGTGTAATTATGAAAGAAAATCCGCACAGAAATAAAAGTTTCGGATTTTTGTGTGTCGAGGAATTCAGTAACGAATAAGCTTTAATTAGATAATACTTTCCTGTAGTCTGTATCTTTGATACATTGTGAATTGCAAAGTTTGTGGCTGTAAAATGAAATTTTACGTAACAAGTAAAGAAATCCTTGATTAAAGCATCGAGGATATGATGCTTGACGTACGTACACACTGATGATTGATCATTACAAACATTGTGTTGTGTGTTTCTAACCGAATAAATTGAGATACATTTATTACAATACCGTAATACGTTTCAACATGTGGTAGGAAGAATTTATTTTTGATATTATAAAAGATCAAAATATTGAAATATTAAGCAAAACAAACTATTTTTTTTGAAGACAGTACGGTCGCGTTCAATTTTTTATCGATATACGAATAGATACACCGATATAGATATATAATTAGCCATGACTTTAGTTTGATGGTAATGTAATACCTGGACCAGGATGTTTTTTACCTGTACACAACGCCATTCATCGAACTCACCTGTAATTACCTGGCCGCGGGCAATTTGCTATTCGGTGGACTATATCGGGTATTTGGTATTGTCAATCAGGTTAGGACATCCGTTAATTGGATTGTGATTTGAATTATGGAAACCCCGTACATCAATGCTCTAGGTATTTTATTGTCACCTCCATTTTTAAAATGAAGATGTAAAAGCAAATGGAAATAAAATATCCCTGATCATACCTAGGAATATGTATTACACACACACACACACACACATATATATGTCGTACACAGATAAAATAATAATGGAAGTTGACTTATTCAGAAACAAAAATGGTTCTAAGAACTATTTCAACTAAAGGTTAAACCTTAAAAATTATTCCAGTCAGTACTGTAATAACGTAATCGTGGCATATAGCAATCTTCCGTAATTTCTAAGGTATAATTAAGAATTCTAAGCATGTATTTTCACCGTTTCGAATCTACATGTATAGTCATACAAGAAGGGTTACAGCATTACCACACTAAATATACTTATTTAAATATCACTAAGTATGTTCATATACAAAGTGTATCACACTATTAAAATCTCGGTATGATATACAAAAGGATCGACAATGAATAGGCTATTTTAAGGATTAGTATAATTTTTAAATAATGATTTTTTTTTTTTAAATCTACACTTATACTGTATCTAAAATCATATATCATAAATATCATTGTTGTATGTCTGCTTTTTAGTAAACGTTATGGATAAAGTTTCAAAGGCAACACTATAGATATACATATTATTTTCGGTATAAGATCGGGGCTCGGCACCATAAAACTTTCTCAGACAGATTTTTTACTCAAGTCTATGTTAAATCATATACTTGAGTAAAAAATCTGCCTGAGAATAGTTCTATGGTGCCGGGCCCTGTACTGCTACTCCAATATCACATAACTGACAACCGTCCACATTTTATTTTTACTCAAAAACTATGCCGTGTTTGCATCGTTATAGCAGAAGTTTGAAAAAAACCACGCATTATAGATATATTCATGCTTATTTTTGTGATTTTACTCGTAAAAAGATAGTGTTACATTATACTATTTTTTATTACACAGAAATTTACATAATATTAATATTCTATCTAAATCTCAGTCCAGACTGATCCGAACATCTTTTTGATATCGTTATCGAAGTGGACTGATTATCTAATCTAAAGTTAGATATATACTTGTTTGAATGTTTGAAATGGTGTAAATGGAATGTTTGAAACTGAAAATATCTACATCATAAAGCTAGAATAACCATCTACTCGAAAAACTCAAATTGTAAATATAACGTGTACGTGTATGTGCTGTATAGATGTATAGTACCAGGCTTACCTTGTGTAGCCGCGGACTACTCTGACATCACAAGACCACGTGACCGCCTAGCTCATTATCTCTGAACCGTAGTCGACACTACCCGTAAATCACGACCAAAACCAACCGATAGCGCTAAAGCTAGGCGATTCGTTGGGTGGGACTTGATTTTTCATTCATCCAAAGCAATATCCTGACGTATTATCAAAAATTTTTTTGGCAAGTATTATGTTATTAGGTAAAAGTTCACCGTTTTAATTCTCATTTTTCATACCAAACAAGTATTGCCTGGTATATAGAATGAAATACTGGCAAAGTCATATATAGTGTGTATTCTTGCTTTGGTGTTTCATTTAATTTATCCATTTACTATTGTTATAAAACTTCACTGTAACAGCATTAGTCCACTACTGGTGACCGAATATTAAATATTCATGTCCATTGTAAATAATTACATTATTGTCGTATTATAACTATCTCATTATCACGTTACCTGTATACTATGCTATCATGGTATCCACTCCTTACGTTTGTTTTTTTCATGTATATAAGTTTTGTTTCTTTTGAGCGCTACAATCAAATCATTTGTCTTGGTACTACAGAATATTTTTCCCTGTTCATTACCTTAACTTGTTTCTCTTTATTTTTCTCTCTCTACTATTCAATTATCTCCCTTGTCCCCTTGCCCAACGTTTTACTTTCTATGACGTTGACCGTGTAGTAATTGTGAGTATATTTTAAACTCGTACTTTTTGACAGATAGTTATTGTTATTTTTTGTGATTTCTTCCGATGGAGTCCCTGTGCGATTTATGGTTTTTGATTATGGTTAATAGGTAATATATCTGCGATTTGGCACAGGTTTTCTACCGGAAGTTTTTATTAGCCCACCATCATCAGATGGTGGGCTATTCATATCGCCTTTCGTCCGTGGTCCGTCCGTCCGTTAACAATTCTTGTTACCACTATTTCTCAGAAAGTGCTAAAGGGATCTTTTTCAAATTTGGTATGTAGGTTTCCCGAGGGCCCTAGTTGTGCATATTGCATTTTGGGACCAATCGGTCAACAAGATGGCCGCCAGGCAGCCTTCTAGGATTTTGATAGTTAAAATTTGTTATCGCTATTTCTCAGAAAGTAATGAAGGGATCTTTCTCAAATTTCATGTACAGGTTTCCCTAGGGGCCTAGTTGTGCATATTGCATTTTGGGACCGATCGGTCAACAGGATGGCCAACAGGTCTGGTCAAAAATTGAAGTTTGTTACTGCGATAAATCTCAGTAAGTAATGAGAGGATCTTTCTCAAATTTTATATGAAGTTTGTAGTAAAAGTTTGAAAAGCAGAGAAAAGATCCATCTTTCCATTGTCAGACGTAGATCACTCTTTGGTGGGCACCAAGCCCCCTCTGGAATATCTTGTAACGTAGCTTATCTTGGACCAAATCTTAAAAAAATCATTTTGTAATACATTTTAATGTTGAACAGGTATGTGGAGATTATGCCTCTTGTAAAGCCATTTTTTTATATATAGTATTAAAACGATTGTTGCATATTTGGTTTACAGTCTCAATTTAACAGCATTTGCTTTTGCCATATTTTATTATTACTGTTAGTATTAGACATGGACAAAGAAACCAGCCCCGGTCCCCAGGAAAATGGATTTTCTATATTTCATTTATATAAGCATAAGCAAATTCGTGGAATTTCCATCCCCCGCTTTCAGGACATATTGTAGGTAAACATTATTGAGGTTAGGTTTAACCTCGGTTGAAACATGAAAAAATAAACTGAAGTCTTATTCGGAAGTAAGATGTGTGAAATAATGTTCGCTGAAAGTGACTTAAACTTTGCTGAGCTCTTTAGGCATTTAACTTCGAAACTAACTTGTAAGAATATCGGTTTAAATTTGTTACAATTATTGCACAGGGAATGGCAGAAAATGACGTTTGTAGTACATCAAAGGTCCATAACTCAACTATATAATGTCGGCCATAGTGGCGATCACATTTTGCCGAGCCCTTCAGGCATTAAACTTTATAACCAAGTTTGAAGAAAATCGGTTAAATATTTATTAGTTATTGTACGGAAGTGGCAGAAAATGACTTTCTGTATTAAATCAAAGGGCCATAACTCTGTCATTTTATATCTGCCAAAAGTAGCGATCGAACATGGCTAAGCCCTTAAATTTTGTTACCAAGTTTTAACAATATTAGTTTTAACCTTTGTTAGTTATTACATGTACACACAATCTGATTAAAATACAGATCCTTATAACCACTCAGTTATATAAAGGATCTAACAATATCCCGTAAGGGGTCACGTCCAGATGACCTTTGTACCACGTGGTCTTCATATCAGATATATTTTCTACACCTTGTCACATCCATTGTAAACGATATTTCGACCCAACATACTTTGGGCAAGATGACTACGTAAACGAAAATATTTCTGACAGTTATTTCAAATTATTTCGTCCCTGAAATCCTCTTATCAAACGTAGTGATAATAAGGATCTGTATTTTAATCAGATTGTTATTACACAGAAACTGCGGGAAAATGACATTTGTAGTAAATTAAAGGGCGATAACTGATAAATAACATCCGCTGAAAGAGTTGATCGAACCTGGCCAGGCACTTAAGGCATTCAACCTTGTTACTAAGTTTGAAGAAAATCGATTAATATTTATTACAGTTATTTTTAGAAAATATTTTTGCTGCACTCAAACTGGAAGTGGGTGAATCACCATAGTTAATAATTGACTTGGCCGAAAATAACACCCAAAATTTCAACATTTTCTGCCTTAAAAATGTGGCTAAAATTTGTTATATTTTGCCTACATATTTGTGATCATAATATGTAATTATTTATACTCTTTAGAAAATAATACAGTTTGATGACATAAAGCATTCAGGTAGGGCGTGAGAACTGTACCTGCTGACCCTAGTGCATGATCGTAAAAGGCGACTAAATTTAGGATCTTATCTTTTCTCTTCATCCTAACTGACTTTATCTTTCCTAATGCCTCCCTTGGCACCGCCTCACGTTTGGCCTTGAGTTGAGCGTTCGTCCCTGTGAGGAAGGCTCTGGGTTCTGTCCCCTGGCCGAGACACACCAAAGTCTATAAAAGTGGTAGTTTCTGCTCCTGCTTAGCGTTCAGCATACAGGGAGTGGGACGACTGGTTCGCCCGTTGTCAGTATTATGTGACCGGGTGGGGTGTGTTGCTTGGTGTCTTCGGCGGCATGCTTCAGTGATATAGCACTATAATTGTTTGTTTGTTTGTTTGTTTGATTTATTAACGTCCTATTAACAGCTATGGTCATGTAAGGACGGCCTTCCATGTATGCGGTGTGTTGCGTGTTTGTAGTGCGAGGTTAGTGTTGTGGGAGACTGTGGTATATTCATGTTGTGTCATCTTGTATAGTGGAACTATTGCCCTTTTTATAGTGCTACATCACTGAAGCATGCCGCCGAAGACACCAAGCAACACACCCCATTCTGACAACGGGCGAACCAGTAGTCCCACTCCCGTTATGCTGAGCGCTAAGCAGGAGCAGAAACTACCACTTTTATAGACTTTGGTGTGTCTCGGCCAGGGGACAGAACCCAGAGCCTTCCTCACAGGGGCGAGCGCTCAACTAAAGGCCAAAAGTGAGGTGGTGTCAAGGAAGACGTTAGGAAAAACGAAGTAATTTAGGAAGAAAGAAAAGATAAGATCCTAAATTTAGTCGCCTCTTACGATCATGCAATAGGGGCAGCAGGTACAATTCTAACGCCCTACCTGCAGGGCCAATAGCACTATAAAACGGGCAACAGTTCCACTATACAAGACACAACATGATTATACCGCAGTCTCCCAAGACACGCAACTCGCACAACATACACGCAGTACACCACATACATGGGAGGCCGTCCTTGTATGACCATAGCTGTTAATAGAACGTTAATAAATCAAACAAACAAACAAAATGGATAAGAAAGGGAACCCTGTCTACACCTCTACAGGGCACCTCTACTGGGCAACTTTAATTAGGCCATAGCACAGGCCCCTGGCACCTTTTGAATGTTTTAAACGTATTTCGGGGGTTTGCATTAATGCGGTATAATCATGTTGCTACATATAACATTTAATTTTAATAAAATTGGTTCGTGGGAAAATTACCATTGTTCGTGAAAGAGGTCCTTTTAACCATTTTGTCCCCTTTTGGCCCCGCCCCTCTAGCCCCTTGGGGTCGGCCAGGACCAATATAGATATGGTATTAAAATGCTATTTTAGGCTAATAATTCTAACCCAGGCTGACTAATTTCCTATGAAAAATAAGTAAATAATGTTCATAAATGTGTTTTTCTATATAAACTATAGTAAACTTGACCCCTTCCCCAGGGGAAACACGAAACTCAAGGGTCATATAATTCACAATTTTTTGTAAAGGACTTTAAGACCTTTCCATCTATGAAGAGTATTGATTCTACCAGTTCAATAATTTCTGTAGAAATGTTTTGTTGTTTTAGCCTATTTGACCCATTTAGGCCCCGCCCCTAAGGCCCCTAGGGGTCAGTCGTGAAAAAAAAATGTGTTAATAGGAATCAATGGCCATCTTATACTGATAATTCTGACAACATTTGACCCATTTCCTATCAAGATGATCAAATAATGCTCAAAAATGTTTTTTCCCAATATAAACTATAGTAAACTTAACCCCTCACCAGGGGAAAACGAGAGACCCCAGGGTCATACAATTCACATTTTTGTAGAGGGCCTGAGGACCATTCAATCTATGAAGAGTATTTGATTGCATCACATCTGTGAGTGGAGAATATTTTTGAAATTGTAGTTAATTTTAACCCTTTTGGCCCCTCCCACAGTTCACTGGGGGGTTGGTACCATATAATTCACAATTTTGATTGGCCTTATGCCTTAGAAGATTTGTGCAAAATTTCATTGAAATGGTTTCAGCAGTTTTGGAGAAAGTCGCAAATGTAAATTGTTAACGGACATATGACGGACAACGCACGACGGACAAAAGGGGATTAGAATAGGTCACTTGAGACTTCGTCTCCGGTAATCTAAAATAATTGTAAATGGGACTTAAGGCCTACTAAAATAATACATGCAGGTTTATGCCTAACATACTATTACTTAAAGACCCACTACATTTCCGAAAGGGCTCTTCAATGTTAAAATTTGAACGTCAGTAGCATACGTAGATGAAACATAATGGGGGCAAAGGTTCTCAATATAAAACATGTTTGCCCCCACCCGCTTCCTAGGCCCCTGAATGTAAAACGAGATTGATAAGTTTGAAGATTAGCAAAAGTCATTAGCGTTCTGTTAATACTACACTTGTCAACACATTCTGAACATCAAGAAATATTTACACAAAATCAAAAGCTCATACCAACATTTGGCATCAGAATTTAAAATTTTTGCTGAAAATAAATATAAATTTCGACACCATTGACAAATACACCGTATCGGATGTACCACCATGGCTCATTCAAACACCTGATATCAATTTATCTCTACAGGAGAGGGCAAAATCCAGTGCATTACCCGAAGAACACAAATCCTCCTTTCGGGAGTGCATTAGGGCTTTCCCTGACCATGTTCAGATCTACACTGATGGATCAAAAGATGGTGATAATGTTGCGGCAGCATGCTGTACATCTAATCACTGCTCCTCTATCCGACTCCCGGATGTTGCCTCCATTTTCTCTGCGGAAGCATGTGCTATCGGTCTGGCGTTTGACCATATCGAAGAACACCCTGGCTTTGAAATCAAGAAACCCTAGAAACACATTAATCCAAAATCTTTTGATCCGAACATTTCGATTGTCTTCTAAAACTCAAATTACTTATCTCTGGATTCCCAGCCATGTGGGTATACAGGGGAATGAAAAGGCCGATAAAGCAGCTAAGACTGCTCTTCGCCTAGCACAAACAGATTTTAAACGACCTTACACCGACATCAAACCTTACATTCAGTCAGCCATTAAACACCATTGGCAACAAAAGTGGTCTACCGAAACAAACAATAAACTGTTTAAAATACAGCCTTCACTTAATCCTAATCTGTCCAGTCGGAGAGACCGCAGTTTACACATTCCTATCTATTGAGAGGGGAGGATCCTCCATGCCATGCATGCGATTTTCCTCTCACAGTGGAGCATATTTTATTGCATTGTATTGATTTTAAACACATACAAGATAAGTACTATGATGTCTCCGACATGTACACTTTGTTTTATGCCGTGAGACATAATTATTTTCAATTATCTCAAAGAGATCGTCATTTTTAACAAAATTTGATCGTTTTCTTATCGCATCTTACATTCATATCAATCGTTTCGTCAACATATGGGGTTTGGAACTCACCATCCTTGGATTAATTGGCCGTACCGCCTAGCGATTGGACTGTAAAGTAATTCCTAACAATTCCTAACATTTCCTAACGCTCGTCCAATCAAAGTTTTCCATTCCGAACGAATTCCTAACGCAATTGACTAATCAGAGACCTCCTTGCATCAAATGCTAACATTTCCTAACAGTTAACATTGCGGACTTGGCGGCAAAAGGTGAAAAGGAGCTGCAGTAAGATAATTCCCGTTTTAAGCCTTTACATGCTTACATGTGTGTTTATTTAATGTGACAGTCATTAAGGAAGAAAGTTTTACAAGTTTTCATAGATTGTACGCTGTCCCTATTGCATGATCGTAAAAGGCGACTAAATTTAGTATCTTATCTTTTCTCTTCTTCCTAACTGACTTTATCTTTCCTAATGCCTCCCTTGGCACCGCCTCACTTTTGGCCTTGAGTTGAGCGTTCGCCCCTGTGAGGAAGGCTCTGGGTTCTGTCCCCTGGCCGAGACACACCAAAGTCTATAAAAGTGGTAGTTTCTGCTCCTGCTTAGCGTTCAGCATACAGGGAGTGGGACGACTGGTTCGCCCGTTGTCAGTATAATGTGACCGGGTGGGGTGTGTTGCTTGGTGTCTTCGGCGGCATGCGTCAGTGTTATACCACTATAAAAAGGGCAATAGTTCCAGTATACAAGAGGATACAACTTGAATATACCGTCTCCTAAAACACGCACCTCCCACAACATACACGCAACACATCGCATGAATGGAAGGCCGTCCTTGCATGACCATGGTTGTTAAAAGGACGTTAATTAATCAAACAAACAAAAAAATCCTCATGTTACTATGTAATACTATTGTATTGTTATTTGCTTTAAAACATGGCATTATAAAATAAAATTATAAAATACAATGAATTTGCTTTTCAATGAAATTTTACATAACCTTATCACACATTGGCTGTTATGTGTATTAAAAGAAAGTGCATGACAAAAATCAATTTACAATTACATAAATTGACTTAAAAATTCAAATTAATCAAAATGTTTTTGAAAAAAATATTTAAAATGGAATGATCCTGTCTTGACACATGTAATGCAATACAAGTCTTATTGTAGCAAACATTGTTGTAGCCTGTTCCATTAACAGTATTTTTATAAGAACAATGACAGAAAGAAAAGTTGTCAAAAATGTGTGTGCATGATCACTCTAGGTTCCTTTAAAATTGTATAGAGTGTAAATATTTTTACATTCTTTTAAATGTTAATGTTTATTTTCTCTAGGTAAAAATCTCGATTGGGTTAAGCCGTGGACATGCACCATCAGGCTTGATACCTTTCATTTCATGCGACGATTCACAAGAGGCCTCACCACAGAGCATCATCCGCTCTATGGTACATTTTACTCAAAATTGAGTAACTGTATCTTTGCCTGGGATGAACAGGACTACACACTTCTGAAGGAGGCTAAGACAGCCGAGTTAAAAAGAAAATATCGTGGAGTGTCTCCTTCAGATTACCAAACAACCTCTTTCATATCCTCGACAGAGCTTGCAAGGCATTGCAAGAGGAGAACTAAACCCATAGCGGACATAAAGCAGTCCATTAACATGTTACTAGATGAGCTGTGGGACAGAACGGACTCCACTGGTCTTCGCCTCATAAATGAAGACAGCATGAGGTGTGTATGGTCTATACAGGAGAAGCACTTGGAGTGCATTCAAGATCCTCCTGGGATGGAATTGTACACCCTTACAGGCACCTTGGAGAAGGGTGGAAAGATCTTAAACGTATACAAGTGTGCAAGAGGATCTTCATCACTCGAGTCTTTCCACAAGCATCAATGCACCTTCGTACCTGGTAAGTCCATATCATTACATAAGGCCACACCAATTTGAAAAATAGTTCGTCGGGAATTCCCACTCCTAAAATTGAAATTTCAGAAAAATATATAAAAGAATAATAACCCCGCTCCAGTTTTCCGAGTTCCGGATTTTGACGACACGCTTGAATCGATCAGAAAAAACCCAAGGAAAAACAAAAATGACGTGGGCTGTAAACAATCTTTCAGCAGCTTTCTACGACTGTAAACTTTATAGCCGAAGAAGAGCAAGAAGAAAGATGAAAAATCTCTGTTGTGAATGTTAAATCAGGAACGAGGACGTCCCTTGCACGGCAACAGAATGTTGTGAAGATTGGTCTTGCAATGTTTTGCTAGATCTAGAGTTGACGTTAGACATTGACGCCATAACGGTCATACTTTAAACTCAAGGTTAACATTGCACTCTTTGAAACCGCCAGCTAAAGATTGCATCGATATAGCTTTTCATCATATGACATTAAATGATTGTTGTGAGTGAAGTATGAAATTTAATGATTATACAAAAATCAGCACGTGATCGGGAGAAACCGGTCATGACTATATATTTTTTAGGCCTGGAATTTTGTAGAAATTCAGCTTTTGATCTTGTGATGAACGCACGGAAAACAATTCCACTTTCTTTGAACCATTCTGGGGATACATTCAAAGGACTTTTTTGTTTTTCTTAAAAGTTGTATTTCTTGTAATCTTCACCATCACAAACTGTCGTAAAACATTTTTTTGATTAATTAACGTCCTATTAACAGTTATGGTCATGTAAGGACGGCCTCCCATGTATGCAGTGTGTTGCGTGTATGTTGTGCGAGGTGTGGTGTTTTGGGAGACTGCGGTATATTCATGTTGTGTCTTCTTTCTTGTATAGTGGAACTATACAATACTTCCACTATACAAGACACATGGGCGTGGAGCACGCACAGAGCCCAGATACCAACAGGATATCAGAATGTATCTGCATTCGTCTGTGGCGGATGTACCAGTAAGTGCGGAATAGACCCAAAAATGCCTCTAGAAAAACTCTTTAGGTATCACAAGCCATTGTCAAACATTAGTTTGATACAACAGCTGCTGGAAGATAGCCATGCTATTCAAGACAACACCAATCTTGTACTGGTCACATTGAACAACGCAACTGTCAAGGCATGGTAAATATCTAAGTCAATATCATGAAATTTTTACAATATGTGTGTTTTTCTTAAAAGTTGTATTTCTTGTAATCTTCACCATCACAAACTGTCGTAAAACATTTGTTTGATTAATTAACGTCCTATTAACAGCTATGGTCATGTAAGGACGGCCTCCCATGTATGCAGTATGTTGCGTGTATGTTGTGCGAGGTGTGTGTTTTGGGAGACTGCGGTATATTCATGTTGTGTCTTCTTTCTTGTATAGTGGAACTATACAAGAATTCCACTATACAAGACACATGGGCGTGGAGCACGCACAGAGCCCAGATACCAACAGGATATCAGAATGTATCTGCATTCGTCTGTGGCGGATGTACCAGTAAGTGCGGAATAGACCCAAAAATGCCTCTGGAAAAACTCTCTAGGTATCACAAGCCATTGTCAAACATTAGTTTGATACAACAGCTGCTGGAGGATAGCCATGCTATTCAAGACAACACCAATCTTGTACTGGTCACATTGAACTACGCAACTGTCAATGCATGGTAAATATCTGAGTCAATATCATGAAATTTTTACAATATGTGTATAGACTACTGTAGTTATTGCCTTATTTGAACTTACCTGGTCTGAAGGGCCGGTGACCTTATGCCATGGCGTGGCATCCATCCGTTGTCCGTCAACATTTCAAACATCCTTGAGGGAAGGGGATCAGATTATGCATACATTGTGAAGCTGACCCCTGGGTTCAGAGGGGCAGGGTCCAAATGGGGAAAATAGCAAATAATAAAAATAATTTTCCCATCATTTAGATGAAACGATTTAGTTAATATTTAGTTTGTCACATTCTTGGATGAAGGTGAATATATTTATTCATGGGTTCCTTACAGCCAGATAAATGGGCACAGATATAGCAAATTCTCCTGTTGTAAGAATGGATTTAGTTTGAATTTGATATGAAGCAACATTTTGTGAAGAACATCAGTTAATATTAAAGTTATATGTGCCGTAACTGGGCGAACATTTTGACATGGTAATTTTTCTTCATAAATCTCTGGAATACCATAAGTTTTGGTGAATTAAGCTGTGAGAACCATTCAAATGGATTCAGATGCCTTATAAACGTAAGTTACAACAATGAAATCATGTACTGTAAAATTATCGTTTTTATGCCTTATGTATGTTTGGATTGGAACATTCCTCCAGAAATCACTTTACGATTACTAATAACACTGTAAAATTGTGAAATGAAATTGTATACCACAATTTGGTTTCATGGTCTGACTGTAGATACTCATTTCATAATGATTTTTGGCAGTACTGTAAAAATCATTTTCAGCTCTAATTTGTACTTGTTAAATTAAAACAAATGTATTGAAAGTACTGTAATTCTCAAAAAGTTGGTGATGAATAACATATTACAAGCTTATTTTGTTCCGTGAGTATGAAATATACGGCACATATAACTTTAAGTTTATAAAATGCTTGGATAAAATTAGTTACCTTTTGGTTTAAAGTATGGCCCTGGGACTCTAAGGGGGCCAGAGGGGTGGGACTCAAAAAGGAAAACATTGGCAAATTTTCTCTAATCCTTCTTTTGCTGTAGGAATGCAAGGATTTCATTCAATTCTTTTCTACAGCATTACTATTCTTGTGTTTTGGAAAACCAAATTAAAATAATTAAATATGTTGAATAGCATAATTGAATCTGAAAAGCAGGTGAGCGATGCAGGCACTCTGGGTCTCTTGTTCTTTCATACAATTATGATAAAAGGGAGTATAATACTGTTCTTACTTGAAAAATTCCATTTCACAAGCGCTGTTTAAATCTTTTGGCTAAGAAAGTTCAATATGGCTGCCCTTAGGTTTTAAATGAGATAATTTTGTAACTATAATGTAGACTATAAAATAGCATCAGCAGCAATAGCTAGTAGAGTTAAAAAGGTTCTTCCAATTATCATTAGTGAAACACAGACAGATTTTATTAAAGGTATGTTCATCGGAGATACCACTAGATTTCTTTATAATATCATGACTCTGTTGGAAGAGAAAAATCAGTCAGGATTATTGTTTATTTCATACTTTGAGAAGGCCTTTGACTCTATTGAATGGATTTTCATACTGAAAGCCTTAAAAACTTTAAATTTTGGAGATTCTCTTTGTAAATGGTTTGAAATATTTTATAAGAATTCTAAAAGTTGCGTTATTAATAATGGTCATTTGTCATCCTTCTTTAGTTTAAGGAGAGGCTGTCGTCAAGGTGATCCTTTGTCACCTTATATGTTCATAATTGGGGTGGAACTGTTAGCATTATCATTTAGGTAACAGTGTTAGGGGTATAGCTATAAAAGGTAACCAGCCTCTACTTGGGCAATATGCTGATGGTAAAAGTCAGTCACTATACACTGCTGTTCAGATACTTCAAGAGTTCGCTTGTGTATCAGGATTAAAAATAAATTTACAAAAATCCAGTATCCTGTGGATTGATAGCAGGAAAAATACTCCAATGACAGAATATGTCCTGACTTGAATATAAACTGGTCTTCTACAAGTTTTAAGTTGCTGGGTATAGTAATTTCATTAAACCTTGAAAACATGGAACAAATAAATTATGAAAACAAACTCTGTCAGATAAACAAACTTCTAAGATACTGTACTTGTCGAGATCTAGTTCCACTATACAAGAAGACACAACACGAATATACCGCAGTCTCCCAAAACGCGCACCTCGCACAACATACACGCAACACTACGCATACATGGGAGGCCGTCCTTACATGACCATAGCTGTTAATAGGACGTTAATAAATCAAACAAACAAACAAACAAAATCTAACTTTAATTGGACGTTTCTAAGATACTGGACTTGTCGAGATCTAACTTTAATTGGACGTATCACTTTCATAAAAACACTCATATTACCCAAATTTGTACATCTGTTTTCGACACTACCAAACCCGTCTAAATCCTTTATTACTAAGTTAAACAAAATCTTGTTTGGTTTCATATCGAATTTTATGTTGAAAAAATTAAACGTGACACTCTAATTGCATGTAAGGATAATGGAGGTTTAAACATGACTCATTTTATCTTTTATTAAATATTTGAAAGTGAAATGGATCAGGAGAATATTTGAAGATACTAGGAAAACCTGGGAAACCTTACTAAGGAAATATTGACATTTGAAATTGATTTGTTATATGAGCTTGACAGTAGGAAAATGAAAGAAGCAGGGGAACAGATTAAAAACCCTTTTTGGAAAGATATGATAGCAGCTTTATCAGAAATACAAAGTGAGCCTGATACCCTTGCAGAATACTTAGGTAAAAGCTTGGTCCTGTTCCGATAAAAAAGATAAAGTTTTGTAACATATGGAAAGAGCAACACAGTCTTGGTACAGTTGGTGGTCTATTTCAAAATGTTTTCAAATAAAATCTTGCAACAGACTGACCTTGACCAGTGTCCATGCTGGTTACTGCAGAGGCTGGAATGACTGCGTACAGTGTAATTAGGTTATATAGGCAAATTAGTGCGCGTGACCTATCACCTCCGTCACCCTGCGCCCTCCTTTTGCTTACAAACAGTACAATATAAAGTACATAGCCTAGGGACTATACTAACAAATGTAATCCCTTCAGCATGTATGAAATATATAAAAATTACATTTTAATTGTTAATTATACCCTGCAGGTAGGGCGTTAGAATTGTACCTGCTGCCCCTATTGCATGATCGTAAAAGGCGACTAAATTTATGATCTTATCTTTTCTCTTCTTCTAACTGACTTTATCCGTTTCCTAATGCCTCCTTGGCAACGCTCACTTTTTGGCCTGAATTAAGCGGTTTCGCCTCTGTGAGGAAGGCTC
>SAYR01052160.1:138732-160887 GCA_004382745.1 Argopecten irradians irradians
CATACCGCAGTCTCCCAGTACACTCACCTCGCACAACATACACGCAACACACCGCATACATGGAGGCCGTCCTTTCATGACCATAGCTGTTAATAGGACGTTAATAAATCAAACAAACAAACAAACATACCGCAGTCTTCCAGTACACTCACCTCGCACAACATACACGCAACACACCGCATACATGGGAGGCCGTCCTTACATGACCTTAGCTGTTAATAGGACGTTAGGATGGAACCCCCCCACATAAAAGTTTAGCAAGATGGTAGATCTTTATTTCTTTTTATTTACAGGTATGCAAGATGCCATTCTTCAAAATTAGTGACAGGTGACCAGACTTGAAAACTCCATTTAATCTGGACAGTGACAAACGTTAATAAATCGTACATAGCGAAATCATTTGGTTCTGCGGTCTCTATAAAGACTCAACTAATTTACTTAGGATGGTGGGAGTAATACATAGTCTAGTATCAGGGCGATAAGATCCCCGCTGTATGGCAGAGAGCATCTTTTTCACCACAAAGGACTGTGAATGGTCTGTTTGACCTGCCAACCTATTTATGTAACCAATAGCAGCTGTGTATGTGGAGACAGTTGATGCCGCCATACCTTAATGATTTAAGTGTGCACAATAAAGTATATCAAGGTGCCCACTGTTGTAGGTAAACATGATTGAAGGTAAGAAGTTTTAAGTACAAATTGTTCCAATGATTGAAAGGCACGTTTGTACAACGCTTGGGTCTGAGGAGCTATGGTCTGCATCAAGAGTGTCTGTTCATGGCTTGTTAGATGGTTAACAGGTTGTCCGGGATAGAAGTCGGATCCCTGTCCATGTGTGGAGCCAATAGCCGAAAACTGTCTACCTGTAAACGAGAAAGATGATCTGCCAAAACATTACGTTTACCTTGTATATGTTCATCACAAAACATAAAATTTAATCAAAGATGTTAATACTAGCTTCCTAACTAACTTCATGACCGTAGGTTCTTTGCTTGTGTGCGTGTTCAGCACTGCCACTACAGCTGAATTATCACAGTGGAAGAGAATGCATTTATTTTTAAGGACATTACCCCAGAGCTGTACAGCCAATACTATTGGAAAAAGTTCTTTAATGGTAATATGGTATTTGTTGAAAACATGGGGCTATTCCCCAAAAAACCATTGTGTTCCCAACACAGCACCAAAACCTAAACCGCTTGCATCAGTGTAAAAATGCAAATGGATGGAGGACTCCCATATATCAGGAAGAAATAAAGTCAACCCATTGTATGAATGAATGAAATGTTGCCAGGCTTTAATATCAGCCTATGCCTCACTTGTCAAACGAATATGATGATAATGTTTGAACAGACCTTTTGTCAGATCAATCAATCTGCGCAAGAAAGGACGGCCAGGGGCAACCACACTACATGCAAAATTTAGTAACCCAATCAGTGATTGCAATTCTCGTAATGTTACTTTTTTCTAGTTTCTCTCTTGGTAATCTAGCTTCCATTTTTACACTATCGAGCTCTATGCCGAGAAATGTTAAGGTAGTACAGGTTGTACAGTTTTACTGTGCTTAATTGGGACCCCCGTGATTTTACATAGATGTAAAAAAATTATTCAAATCTGTTTGACATTTGTCAGAGTTGTTTGGGGCGACAAAAAGGAAATCATCTGAAATGTGTGCCACCCCCACACCTTGTAGTTTGTGTTGTACAATCCATTGTAAAGATGTGCTGAATTCCTCAAACAAGCGACATGAGATAGAGCAACCCATAGGCAGAACCTTATCATAATTAAAATTTTGGCCAATTGTCATCCCTAAAAGACTATAATCGTGAGGGTGGATTGGTAAAATCCATTTTCAATATCGGTTTTAGCCATAAGGGCACCTTTACCGAAATATTTGATAAGACCAATAGCATCAGATACAGTCTGATACTTCACATAAGTGTCTTCTGAACCTATACCATCATTGATAGAGCTACCCTCTGGATAGGAAAGGTGATGGATTCGACGAAACTCATGAGGTTCCTTTTTTGGAACAAGTCCTAAGGGGGAAATTTGTAAATCTGAAAAAGGTGGATTCGGAAATGGACCTGCGTTTCTACCAGTTAAAACTTCTTTAGTCATTTTCTCATTTAGAATGTTAGCATTGTCTAAAGTTGATTTCAAATCTTTTGAATCTCTGAATGCCCTTGTTCCCTTGTATTGTAATTTAAATCCATTTTCCAAAAATTCTATTTTAGAAGAATCATAACCCTGTAAATATTTGCATAATACGGCATAGTTGACAGGAGTAGGCAAAGTAGGAGGATTAAAAGCACCCTCATCATTGTTATTTTTTTTTATCTGTTTGGGTTAGCTTTAGCTCCACCCCCCTTGGGAGTCGGAGTTTTTCTTACATTGTTGATGGCTATGCTGCCCTCCACATCTTGAGCAGACATGGGCATTAGCAAATTTGCATTGGTTTCCTCATGAGCAGGACCCTGATTTGAGAAAATCCCAACATTTCCCCTTTGGGTACTTGCCTTGGATCTCAAACCAATACTCAATGCTTGCATGTAGAGCTCATTATTCAGCTCATCCCAAGCCATAGCAGGATTAAGCTGCTGCCATTTACGAAAGTTACTGTCGTAAAACATTGCGGCAGCAAATCCCGACCGTCTCGAAAGAGTTTGTATGGTGTCAGCATACTTCACGAGGCTAGCGGTTTGGTTGGATGGGCCAGAATGTAGACAGACACATAAATGTGAAATTCCTGCACCCACTGATCAACTGATTTAATTTGAAAATATATTTGTTGTGGGATTACGGCCAAATTATCCCCTTGTACCTGAATTTTAAATTGATCAGGGTTTGGGGAATGTGACAGCAAGCTGCCAAAGTCCACAAACTCATGAGCCATAAGTTTTGCTCTAATTTTATCATCTAAATGCACATCGAGCGGTCGGGATATGCTGTTGTAAGTATTGTTTATAGTATGAACATTACCTGTAAGGTTATTAACAACGTTTGAAACGGGTGCCTGGATGTCAAAAGGCTAATTGAAAGTTTGAGGCATTACAACTGTCTGTGAGGTGGACGGCACTGGAGGCACAGACTGTGGTGAAGGGAGAAAAGTTGTTGGGGGACCCTGGGTAGTCACCGATGGCTGTAGGATTGGTTGTTGATTCAGCTGAGGTTGTTGATGCAGTTGTAGCTGTGGGGTGAGTTGAGGCTGTTGGATTTGTTGAGGAACCTGCAGTTGTTGGGCGAGTTGAGGCTGATGGGGGAGCCCTACCGTAGACTGGGCCTGTGTTGACTGGAACCCATTTTGGAAGGTGATGCCCTTCTGAATCATCTGCCGAAGAATTTCCGCCGCCAGACCGTCTGATGACGGGAATGCTATAGAGGCAACAACATCTGTTGCCGCCTGAGACTCAGGATTTGGCGTTGAAGCAACGGTTTGGTCATCATTTTCAGCAGGTGTCCGAATTGCTCGCCTGTTTACCAAATTATTATTGATCGCAGCTCACCTTCTTGATATGCGTATAGGTCTCGTGGCGTCTGTAAAATATAAATTTGTGGGACAAGCACAAAGTAAAAACAAAATACATATGAACTAACAGCACAGATTTTATAGCCTTAGTGAAAGATGAACGGCAACAAGTGCTACCCTCAGTATCACGCACTAAGCAGAAACAATAATATGAAAATATGTCAATAATAAAACCAATGAAATTATATATGGAATATTATTTCTGTATAATAACAATGCGCAATATATAAGGGAAGTAACCACGATTAAAAACCAGGCGCAAGAGACATATTGTTGTTAAACCGGGTACACACCCTGCACAACAGAAATATCAAATTGTTGTTAAACCGGGTACGAACCCTGCACAACAGAAATTAGTAAAGTATTGTTAAATCGGGTATGAACCCTGCACAATACATACATACCTTGATAAAATGTTGTTAAAGCAAATAGCAACAATTGTATAAAATATTGAACAACAAATGTTTTGCAATAACTTAGAAATATACAATTATGACGAAGCAGCCACTACTTGAATAAGTTTACATAGATCTATAAGAAACAAATAACGACAGTAGGCCCTTCCGTGAGCCGAAGTTGTCAAGCCATGGGATGGCTCTGCAGGTAGGGCGTTAGAATTGTACCTGCTGCCCCTATTGCATGATCGTAAAAGGCGACTAAATTTAGGATCTTATCTTTTCTCTTCTTCCTAACTGACTTTATCTTTCCTAATGCCTCCCTTGGCAACGCCTCACTTTTGGCCTTGAATTGAGCGTTCGCCTCTGTGAGGAAGGCTCTGGGTGCTGTCCCCTAGCCGAGACACACCAAAGTCTATAAAAGTGGTAGTTTCTGCTCCTGCTTAGCGCTCAGCATACAGGGAGTGGGACGACTGGTTCGCCCGTTGTCAGTATAATGTGACCGGGTGGGGTGTGTTGCTTGGTGTCTTCGGCGGCATGCTTCAGTGATATAGCACTATAAAAAGGGCAATAGTTCCACTATACAAGAAGACACAACACGAATATACCGCAGTCTCCCAAAACGCGCACCTCGCACAACATACACGCAACACTACGCATACATGGGAGGCCGTCCTTACATGACCATAGCTGTTAATAGGACGTTAATAAATCAAACAAACAAACAAACAAAATCTAACTTTAATTGGACGTTTCTAAGATACTGGACTTGTCGAGATCTAACTTTAATTGGACGTATCACTTTCATAAAAACACTCATATTACCCAAATTTGTACATCTGTTTTCGACACTACCAAACCCGTCTAAATCCTTTATTACTAAGTTAAACAAAATCTTGTTTGGTTTCATATCGAATTTTATGTTGAAAAAATTAAACGTGACACTCTAATTGCATGTAAGGATAATGGAGGTTTAAACATGACTCGTGTTTTATCTTTTATTAAATATTTGAAAGTGAAATGGATCAGGAGAATATTTGAAGATACTAGGAAAACCTTACTAAAGGGAATATTGCCATTTGAAATTGATTTGTTATATGAGCTTGACAGTAGGAAAATGAAAGAAGCAGGGGAACAGATTAAAAATCCTTTTTGGAAAGATATGATAGCAGCTTTATCAGAAATACAAAGTGAGCCTGATACCCTTGCAGAATACTTAGGTAAAAGCTTGGTCAATTCTGTTCCGATAAAAAAGATAAAGTTTTGTAACATATGGAAAGAGCAACACAGTCTTGGTACAGTTGGTGGTCTATTTCCAAATGTTTTCAAATAAAATCTTGCAACAGACTGACCTTGACCAGTGTCCATACTGGTTACTGCAGAGGCTGGAATGACTGCGTACAGTGTAATTAGGTTATATAGGCAAATTAGTGCGCGTGACCTATCACCTCCTTCACCCTGCGCCCTCCTTTTGCTTACAAACAGTACAATATAAAGTACATAGCCTAGGGACTATACTAACAAATGTAATCCCTTCAGCATGTATGAACTATATAAAAATTACATTTTAATTGTTAATTATACCCTGCAGGTAGGGCGTTAGAATTGTACCTGCTGCCCCTATTGCATGATCGTAAAAGGCGACTAAATTTATGATCTTATCTTTTCTCTTCTTCCTAACTGACGTTGTCTTTCCTAATGCCTCCCTTGGCACCGCCTCACTTTTGGCCTTGAGATGAGCGTTCGCCCCTGTGAAGAAGGCTCTGGGTTCTGTCCCCTGGCCGAGACACACCAAAGTCTATAAAAGTGGTAGTTTTTGATCCTGCTTAGCGTTCAGCATACAGGGAGTGGGACGACTGGTTCGCCCGTTGTCAGTATGTGACCGGGTGGGGTGTGTTGCTTGGTGTCTTCGGCGGCATGCTTCTATGATATAGCAGTATAAAAAGGGCAGCAGTTCCACTATACAAGAAGACACAACACGAACATACCGCAGTCTCCCAGTACACTAACCTCGCACAACATACACAGTAGGGCATTAGAATTGTACCAAAGTCTATAAAAGTGGTAGTTTCTGCTCCTGCTTAGCGTTCAGCATACAAGGAGTGGGACGACTGGTTGGCCCGTTGTCAGTATAATGTGACCGGGTGGGGTGTGTTGCTTGGTGTCTTCGGCGGCATGCTTCCGTGATATAGCACTATAAAAAGGGCAAAAGTTCCACTATACAAGAAGACACAACACAAACATACCGCAGTCTCCCAGTACACTCACCTCGCACAACATACACGCAACACACCGCATACATGGGAGGCCGTCCTTACATGACCATAGCTGTTAATAGGACGTTAATAAATCAAAAAAAAAAAAAAAAAAAAAAAAAAGCACCACACCGCATTCATGGGAGGCCGTCCTTAATTACATGACCATAGCTGTTAATAGGACGTTAATAAATCAAACAAACAAAAAAAATAACTCGGTGAACTTCAGACATGGCAAGGTTGTTGGACCAAAGATCGGGGAAAAACAACCCAACAAATAAAGTTTGAATTGAAATTGGCCGTTTATTACAAAACGACAGTTTAGAATTATATGTTGAAATACAAACATTTCAATAACATAAAATTGTATCCAACATTCTTAGGTCCTAGGTGGGGATAAACCGCCACAATGGTATCTGACCATGTAAATACATGATCTGAAACCATACCCCACCCGAAGCCCTGTCTGAAATATATCGATGATGTTCCTAAAAAACATACATTTAAACCAGTTTTAATTTGTTTGTTTGTTTGATTAATTAACGTCCTATTAACAGCTATGGTCATGTAAGGACGGCCTCCCATGTATGCGGCGTGTTGCATGTATTTTGTGCGAGGTGCGTGTTTTGGGAGGCTGCGGTATATTCATGTTCTGTCTTCTTGTATAGTGGAACTGTTGCCCTTTTTATAGTGCTATATCACTGACCCATGCCGCCGAAGACACCGAGCAACACACTCCACCCGGTCACATTATACTGACAACGGGCCAACCAGTCGTCCCACTCCCTGTATGCTGAGCGCTAAGCAGGATCAGAAACTACTACTTTTATAGACTTTGGTGTGTCTCGGCCAGGGGACAGAACCCAGAGCCTTCCTCACAGGGATGAACGCTCAACTCATGCCAAGGGAGGCATTAGGAAAGATAAAGTCAGTTAGGAAGAAGAGAAAAGATAAGATCCTAAATTAAGTCGCCTTTTACGATCATGCAATAGGGACAGCAGGTACAATTCTAATGCCCTACCTGCAGGGCCAAACCAGTTTTGAGGTAAAACTAAATAGCATGAACAAATATAACTAAGTAATAAAAGGTAATCTTCAACAATTGTATATACAAGTTCAAGTTACAATGCAGATGGTTATTGAAGGATGATATAACCGGAATGAAGACCGTTTACAAAATCCTCGCATTGATAACTTCCCGGTCAATCACACAAAAGATGGAAAGTTCGCGAGAAATATGAAAATGAATTAAAGTTGCAACACAAAGTTCCATACGTAGATACATGTTCATACAATAAGAATTTCGGGATTGATTTCTTAAAATGAGTCGGGAGTAAATTTCAAAGTCGTCACAATTCACGGTTTAACTAATTTGTAGGTCCCTATTTCACAGTGTCTCTATCACATATTCACCTGAATGGTCCATTGATTAAGTTCAAGTGCAAGTACAACCAAATCACGCACTGGTCGGTAACATAAGTGTCCATCATTATCAACCTAGTTATCAATGAAGATCAAGAGTGACGTATGACATCCAGGCACACCGTCTTATAACATACAACATATGTAAAATAAAACAAAACAAAATAAGACCAAAGTTACACTTATTGCCATCAACCTCGACCCTATGCCCAGATTGAGTGGAACTAGCCAGGAATCTGTGAATATATATGTATATTCCATGGTATTAAAGAAGACGTAAAAAATGTCAAATACAACTACAATAAAAGATAAATGAAAACATAAGATACTATTATATTTATCCTTGTGTACATTTATAAGATTCAATAATCTCGACCCTATGCCCAGATTGATTGAACGGATAAATATATATAAGATCCAAAATTAAAATGGCAAAATAATTGTTATAAAATGTACAATGATACTGGTAACAAATAAACGGTATGTAACAAGATGTACACTAACTAGGATTTAAGTCACCTCGACCCAATGCCCAGGTGATTTGAAATGTGACTGATATCTTGAAAAGCCTGGGTAGCTTAACAAAATGTATCCTATACAAGGACACCAATCATATACGTGGGTAATGAAAAATTGATCTGTTTTACAAGATATGGGGAAAATAGGTGAGGTTGCTAACTGATCACCAAACAAACCATTAACTCTACGGTGTGGTGACATCGAAAAGGGTAGGAAGCCGTATATAACGTTTAAAAGCCATAGACTTCCACCTGCCCACCTGTTGGATTTCTTCGTCCGGAACCCCGGATGCAGCAGCTGTACTGGCAGCGCCGATACGGAAAATATGACTTGTGTACTTATTTGGTCGGAAACCTGCCCAAACAAGAGAACTGCGGAGACAGGAACTAAAGTACATGGTAAGACACTGGGACATTACTAGGAAAGGTAAACAATGGACCCGGATAAGTGCCCCGCAACTGGACAAATTGAAACAATGCCGTGACTGGGCAAGTGGTACTATTCTGTTGCTTTGCATGAATAGCAAGTACAACAGGGCGTATATTGTAATTGCCTTTGAAAGACCTGAAAGTTAATTCTAACTTTGTCGGCCGTCCACTAGTTTGAATGATTTAAATATCCTGAAATTGCAGGACATGGGACTTAACAGTGTTTACAGCCATCTCTCCTACCCTCAAGAAAGCATGAAATGCTAATAAATACATAGCACGTAACATACAAACCTGATAGTGAGATACGGCAGTATGTGGTAAAGGGACCGCAGAATCAAACCAAAAATAGATTCCTGGAAATCCCCTTTTGGGCACAAGATTTCATAGAGAGGTGAATGCTTCGGAGCCTGCCGATTGTGTATTCAGGGCGCATCAGTTTCAAATGTTTAATGTGTGGGTTGGGCAATACATGTAGATGTAAAATATGTAAAGAAATTTTAAAATTCTGTCAAGTGTGTGTCTGACAGGGGGAGGTAATCAATATTGGAATTTCATGAATATTTTGGTCAATTTTTGGCGCGGAATTCAACATAAGATGGAACCCCCCACATAAAAGTTTAGCAAGATGGTAGATCTTTATTTCTTTTTATTCACAGGTATGCAAGATGCCATTCTTCAAAATTAGTGACAGGTGACCAGACTTGAAAACTCCATTTAACCTGGACAGTGACAAACGTTAATATATCGTATATAGCGAAATCATTTGGTTCTGCGGTCTCTATAAAGACTCAACTAATTCACTTAGGATGATGGGAGTAATACATAGTCTAGTATCAGGGCGATAAGATCCCCGCTGTATGGCAGAGAGCATCTTTTTCACCACAAAGGACTGTGTAGGGTCTGGATGACCCGCCAACCTCTTGATGTAACCAATAGCAGCTGTGTATGTGGAGACAGTTGATGCCGCCATACATTAATGATTTAAGTGTGCAATAAAGTATATCAAGGTGCCCACTGTTGTAGGTAAACATGATTGGAGGTAAGAAGTTATAAGTACAAATTGTTCCAATGATTGAAAGGCACGTTTGTACAACGCTTGGGTCTGAGGAGCTATGGCCTGCATCAAGAGTGTCTGTTCATGGCTTGTTAGATGGCTAACAGGTTGTCCGGGATAGAAGTCGGATCCCTGTCCATGTGTGGAGTCAATAGCCGAAAACTGTCTACCTGTAAACGAGACTAATGATCTGCCAAAACATTACGTTTACCTTGTATATGTTCAGCACAAAACATAAAATTTAATCGAAGAGATGTTAATACTAGCTTCCTAACTAACTTCACGACCGTAGGTTCTTTGCTTGTGTGCGCGTGTTAGCACTGCCACTACAGCTGAATTATCCCAGTGGAAGAGAATGTATTTATTTTTAAGGGCATTACCCCAGAGCTGTACAGGCAATACTATTGGAAAAAGTTCTTTAATGGTAATATGGTATTTGTTGAAAACATGGGGCCATTCCCCAAAAAAAACATTGTGTTCCCAACACAGCAGCAAAACCAAAACCGCTTGCATCAGTGTAGAAATGCAAATGGGTGGAGGACTCCCATATATCAGGAAGAAATAAAGTCACCCCATTGCATGAATGAATGAAATGTTGCCAGGCTTTAATATCAGCCTTTGCCTCAATTGTCAAACGAATATGATGATAATGTTTGGTCAGACCTTTTGTCAGATCAATCAATCTGCGCAATAAAGGACGGCCAAGGGCAACCACACTACATGCAAAATTTAGTAACCCAATCAGTGATTGCAATTCTCGTAATGTTACTTTTTTCTAGTTTCTCTCTAGGTAATCTAGCTTCCATTTTTAGGTCATCTGACCCGAAGGGTCACGATGACCTATAGTCATCATGTTTCGTCCGTCGTCGTCCGCCGTGCGCCGTCCGCCGTGCGATAACTTTTCACATTTTGAACTTTTCCTCAAGTTCTACAAGTGCCATTTAGCTGAAACTTACATGAAATGATCCTGACATGGTCCCGACAAAGTGTTGTTATTTTTTGGGTCGATCCGAAATCCAAGATGGCCGCCACAGCCGCCATCTTGAAAACACATTTTGAACTTCTTCTCAAGTTCTTCTGGTGCGATTTGGCTGAAACTTGCATGAAATGATCCCGACATGGTCCCGACAAAGATGGCTACAATGACACTATATCTAATTAATTTCCTATATGTTAAGGCCCTTGGGCCTCTTGTTTGAAATAAAATTTGTTGAAAGAAATTGAAAATGATCCTGACATGGTCCTGACAAAGTGACACCATATATAATTAATTTTACTAATGCCAAGGTAGTCAGATGACCGTTAAGGCCCTTTGGGCCTCTTGTTACACTATCGAGCTCTATGCCGAGAAATGTTAAGGTAGTACAGGGTTGTACAGTTTTACTGTGCTTAATTGGGACCCCCGTGATTTTACATAGATGTAAAAAATTAGTCAAATCTGTTTGACATTTGTCAGAGTTGTTTGGGGCGACAAAAAGGAAATCATTTAAATGTGTGCCACCACCACACCTTGTAGTTTGTGTTGTACAATCCATTGTAAAGATGTGCTGAATTCCTCAAACAAGCGACATGAGATAGAACAACCCAGAGGCAGGACTTTATCATAATAAAATTTTTGGCCAATTTTCATCCCTAAAAGAAATCGTGAGGGTGGATTGGTAAAATCATGAAAACATTTTAAATATCGGTTTTAGCCATAAGGGCACCTTTACCGAAATATTTGATAAGACCAATAGCATCAGATACAGTCTGATACTTCACATAAGTGTCTTCTGAAGCTATACCATCATTGATAGAGCTACCCTCCGGATAGGAAAGGTGATGGATTAGACGAAACTCACGAGGTTCCTTTTTTGGAACAAGTCCTAAGGGGAAAATTTGTAAATCTGAAAAAGGTGGATTCGCAAATGGACCTGCGATTCTACCAGCTGAAATTTCTTTAGTCATTTTCTCATTTAGAATGTTAGCATTGTCTAAAGCTGATTTCATTTTTTTGGAATCTCTGAATGCCCTTGTATTGTAATTTAAATCCAAATGTAAATCCATTTTCCAAAAATTCTATTTTAGAAGAATCATAACCCTGTAAATATTAGCCTAATACGGCATAGTTGACAGGAGTATGCAAAGTAGGAGGATTAAAAGCACCCTCATCATTGTTAATTTTTTCATCTGTTTGGGTTAGCTTTAGCTCCACCCCCTTGGGAGTCGGAGTTTTTCTTACATTGTTGATGGCTATGCTGCCCTCCACATCTTGAACAGACATGGGCATTAGCAAATTTGCATTGGTTTCCTCATGAGCAGGACCCTGATTTGAGAAAATCCCAACATTTCCCCTTTGGGTACTTGCCTTGGATCTCAAACCAATACTCAATGCTTGCATGTAGAGCTCATTATTCAGCTCATCCCAAGCCATAGCAGGATTAAGCTGCTGCCATTTACGAAAGTTACTGTCGTAAAACATTGCGGCAGCAAATCCCGACCGTCTCGAAAGAGTTTGTATGGTGTCGGCATACTTCATGAGGCTGACGATTTGGTTGGATGGGCCAGAATGTAGACAGACACATAAATGTGAAATGACTGCACCCACTGATCAACTGATTTAATTTGAAAATATATTTGTTGTGGGATTACGGCCAAATTATCCCCTTGTACCTGAATTTTAATTGATCAGGGTTTGGGGAATGTGACAGCAAGCTGCCAAAGTCCACAAACTCATGAGCCATAAGTTTTGCTCTAATTTTATCATCTAAATGCACATCGAGCGGTCGGGATATGCTGTTGTAAGTATTGTTTATAGTATGAACATTACCTGTAAGGTTATTAACAACGTTTGAAACGGGTGCCTGGATGTCAAAAGGCTAATTGAAAGTTTGAGGCATTACAACTGTCTGTGAGGTGGACGGCACTGGAGGCACAGACTGTGGTGAAGGGAGAAAAGTTGTTGGGGGACCCTGGGTAGTCACCGATGGCTGTAGGATTGGTTGTTGATTCAGCTGAGGTTGTTGATGCAGTTGTAGCTGTGGGGTGAGTTGAGGCTGTTGGATTTGTTGAGGAACCTGCAGTTGTTGGGCGAGTTGAGGCTGATGGGGGAGCCCTACCGTAGACTGGGCCTGTGTTGACTGGAACCCATTTTGGAAGGTGATGCCCTTCTGAATCATCTGCCGAAGAATTTCCGCCGCCAGACCGTCTGATGACGGGAATGCTATAGAGGCAACAACATCTGTTGCCGCCTGAGACTCAGGATTTGGCGTTGAAGCAACGGTTTGGTCATCATTTTCAGCAGGTGTCCGAATTGCTCGCCTGTTTACCAAATTATTATTGATCGCAGCTCGCCTTCTTGATATGCGTATAGGTCTCGTGGCGTCTGTAAAATATATATTAATTGAGGGACAAGCGAACAAAGTAAAAACAAATGACATATAAACTAACAGCACATGATTTTAACAGCTTAGTGAAAGATTTTGGTGAGTAGAGTTAATATATAACTTTCCACTATTGTGAAATTCAAAACCTTATGTGAAGAGATTGCTCAAACGATCCCTATTTGTTTTTGAAAAGTTGTAAAGATCTGTTTTTCCCCGATTATTTTTATTCTATTGTCATAGTGTTGGCAAAGAAAATCAAACATGTTCCGAAATTTGGATTGGAATCTTTCATACGACAATAGTATGAAATGCTGTTTTAACAAAATAAGAAAATGATTTAATAATTTTGCAAAATTTGGATTTCCCAGAATGATATCTTGATCGTAAAATTGTAGAAAGGTTGTTTTGTTGTGTCGTTGTTACCAAGCAATAAACTGTTCAAATAATCTTTGTACATAATAACATTGCGAAAACAAATGCCTTAAAGTTTCTGGTTCCCTTTTACAAAATGTACAATGTCTGTTATTAGATAGTTTCGGGTGCCTGGATGTCAAAAGGCTAATTGAAAGTTTGAGGCATTACAACTGTCTGTGAGGTGGAACGGCACTGGAGGCACAGACTGTGGTGAAGGGAGAAAAAGTTGTTGGGGGACCCTGGGTAGTCACGGATGGCTGTAGGAATGGTTGGTTGATTCACTGAGGTTGTTGATGCAGTGTAGCTGTGGGGTGAGTTGAGGCTGTGATTTGTTGAGGAACCTGCAGTTGTTGGCGAGTTGAGGCTGATGGGGGAGCCCTACCGTAGACTGGGCCTGTGTTGACTGGAACCATTTTGGAAGGTGATGCCCTTCTGGAATCATCTGCGAAGAATTTCCGCCGCAACCGTCTGATGACGGGAATGCTATAGAGGCAAACAACATTCTGTTGCCGCCTGAGACTCAGGATTGGCGTTGAAGCAACGGTTTGGTCATCATTTTTAAGCAGGTGTCCGAATTGCTCGCTGTTTACCAAATTATTAATTGATCGCAGCTCGCCTTCTTGATATGCGTATAGGTCTCGTGGCGTCTGTAAAATATAAATTTGTGGGAAAGCACAAAGTAAAAACAAAATACATATAAAACTAACAGCACAGATTTTACAGCCTAGTGAAAGATGAACGGCAACATAGTGTTACCCTCAGTATCACGCATATAGCAGAAACAAAAAATATGAAAATATGTCAATAATAAACCAATGAATTATATATGGAATATTATTTGTGTATAATAACAATGCGCATTATATAGGGAAGTAACCACGATTAAAAACCAGGCGCAAGAACATATTGTTGTTAAACCGGGTCCACAACCCTGCACAACAGAAATATCAAATTGTTGTTTAAACCGGTAAAAACCCTGGCACAACAGAAATTCAAATTGTTGTTAAACCGGGTACGAACCCTGCACAATACATACATTGTATAAAATTATTGAACAACAAATGTTGTGCAATAACTAGAAATAATACAGTTATGACGAAGCAGCCACTACTTGAATAAGTTTAACATAGATCTATAAGAAACAATAACGACAGTAGCCCTTCGGGAGCCGAAGTTGTCAAGCCATGGGATGGCTCTGCAGATAGGGCATTAGAATTGTACCTTGCTGCCCTATTGCATGATCGTAAAGGCGACTAAATTTAGGATCTTTATCTTTTCTCTTCTTCCTAACTGACTTTATCTTCTAATGCCTCCCTTGGCATCGCCTCACTTTTGGCCTTGAGTTGAGGCGTTCGCCCCTTGAGGATGGCTCTGGGTTTCTGTCCCCTGGCCGAGACACACCAAAGTCTTTAAAAAGTGGTAGTTTCTGTCTTGCTTAGCGCTCAGCATACAGGGAGTGGGACGACTGGTTGGCCCGTTGTCAGTATATATGTGACCGGGTGGGGTGTGTTGCTTGGTGTCTTCGGCGGCATGTTCAGTGATATAGGCACTATAAAATGGCGACAGTTCCACTATACAAGACACAACATGAATATACGCACCTCGCACAACATACACGCATCATACGCAAACATGGGAGGCCGTCCTTACATAACCATAGCTGTTAATAGGACGTTAATTAATCAAACAAGACAAACTGCCAAGGTTGGGGCCTTAGGGTCAGCCTTCATAATTTATACATAATGTTCCCTCACAGGGGGGCTCTCACACATCACACATATCTTTCATCGCAATCAAATAGTCTTAGATTAAATTTACTTAGTAACATTAGTTTCATTCTATTCTTCTTTTCTAACTACTCTCAGACCTCAAATATGTATGCTTATGAAATCTACTTATGTACACATTCATTCATTCATATTTTTTTCATATTTGATTTATGTGGTAAACCTTTCATTAACCGAAATGAATTTATATTGTAAATCTAGAGTATGAGGGACCCTCCCATGTGAGCAATAGGGCGTTTACACCCACCTCCCCCCACACCCAAAGATGATAATTATTATGCCTATGAAAAGGGGACGAACTTAATAGTGAGTAGAGTTAATATATAACTTTCCACTATTGTGAAATTCAAAACCTTATGTGAAGAGATTGCTCAAACGATCCCTATTTGTTTTTGAAAAGTTGTAAAGATCTGATTTTCCCCGATTTTTTTTATTCTATTGTCATAGTGTTGCAAGAAAAACAAAACATGTTCCGAAATTTGGATTGGAATCTTTCATACGACAATAGTATGAAATGCTGTTTTAACAAAATAAGAAAATGATTTAATAATTTTGCAAAATTTGGATTTCCCAGAATGATATTTTGATCGTTAAAATTGTAGAAAGGTTGTGTTTTGTTGTGTTCCATGTACCAAGCAATAAACTGTTCAAATAATCTTTGTACATAAAACATTGCGAAAATAAATGCCTTAAGTTTCCTCGTTCCCTGTTACAAAATGTACAATGTCTGTTTTAAGATAGTTTCTATTTTTACTAACACATCATTTGGTTGTAAGAATTCTCTGGTTATTTTTAATTTGAAATGTTTGTAATTGATGTGTTTCCATTGAACAGTTAAATGCATTTGCTATACACATCACACCAATTTAATTAATCAAACAAACAAACAAATATGTTTCCAATGTCTGTCTATTTTATTTGTTTGTTTATTTTTTATTAATTAACGTCCTATTAACAGCTATGGTCATGTAAGGACGGCCTCCCATGTTTGCGGTGTGTTGCGTGTATGTTGTGCGAGGTGCGTGTTTTGGGAGACTGCGGTATATTCATGCTGTGTCTTCTTGTATAGTGGAATCTGTTGCCCCTATTTATAGTGCTATATCACTAAAGCATGCCGCCGAAGACACCAAGCAATACACCGTAACTGGCTGCTTCGTAGTTACTTATTTGATACCACAGGCAATGTTTCTTCACTTAAATTCACATGATAGAATATTGCCGTGTAGGACTCTTCCAGTCTGATATAATAGTCTGTCAATTCAGTCATTTAGCATAATAATCTGAACATTAATGTAACTTTAATTGTCAAGCATATCCAAATAAAAGGTCAAGTATAAATGTCACTTGCTGAAAAAAAAGTATATCTATAGCGCAATGTGATAGCTTGTGCGGACAAGCAGGGAATAATTATTTCTTCAGCGATTTTCTCTATATGCTTAAGTAAAATTCGTGTGAAGAATAACATGTCTACGGTACTAAATCAAGCATGCAATTACAGATCAATAACAGTAATTATTTTCTTTTATTATTGACTTAGGAATGCAACGGAGACAAAAAAGAGCTGATAGAGATGTTCTTGTCAGGGGACAGATTTATCATTCTCGTGTCGGTTTCTCTAAAAGGCGGATTACCAAATAAATCAAAACCTAACCACTCAAATACAGCCAGGACATACCATTCTTACATTTAATGGAGCCAGACATTTTGTTTGTTTGTTTGATTCAATTAAGGTCCTATTAACAGCTATGGTTATGTAAGGACGGCCTCCCATGTATGTGATGTTGTTGCGTGTATGTTGTGCGAGGTGCGTGTTTTGGGAGACTGGCGGTAAATTAATGTTGTGTCTTCTTGGTATAAGTGAAATTTTACTGTATGTTTGATAAGATTCAATTTTTTCCTTTGTTATTGAAGAACTTTGTAATTATAACTTTTAATTCTGAAAGTATCCGGATCTTTTGTATGTTATGACTTCAGTTTTACTATAACATAATCAAGAGCGCTCAGATGTTTTTCTTGCATGAGTCCGTATAGGTTAGTAGTTCAAACCCCATATTTACATTGAACATGCCATGGAAATAATCCCGGTCCCAGAAATTCCCTAACCCGAAAGTGTTGCTGGAAACTTTTAAGATAACATTGATGTATATAGCATTATTGTACATACTATTAGTCTCATTGTTCTCTGTGTTCTGTTCCTCAAAATTCATGCCAATCAAGAGCTTCTTCCCTATCGTGACCATTCTTATATCTTGTCTACTGTATCACACTCCATGCATCTTTGTAATGAAATATGATTTACTAGATAATGGTTAAATCTACTAAATTAATTAATATCACAAAGCATGGAGTGTATCTGCATAGATATAAAATATCTATTCACTTATATTTGGACATTTTTTGACAATTTCAATTTTGGCAGTCGCACTATATCAAAAACATTTAGTCTATTACTCCACCAATGTTCATTTCTTGCTAATTCTTTATTACTAATTGATTTTATGTATGAATATTGAAAGTAATTCCAGGTCCCTTATGCAATCTTGATATTTTCTGTCTAAACATTCGCTCAATACGTAATAAACTGGATATCCTTGAAGCTGAACTTAACGATAAAGATATTATATGCCTAACTGAAAGTCATCTTAATGAAACTATAAATGATAAATGACTTGATGCTTAGCTTAGAACCCCCTGCAAGGTAGGGCGTTAGAATTGTACCTGCTGCCCTATTGCAATGATCGTAAAAGGCGACTAAATTTAGGATCTTATCTTTTCTCTTCTTCCTAACTGACTTTATCTTTCCTAATGCCTCCCTTGGCATCGCCTCACTTTGGCCTTGAGTTGAGCGTTCGCCCCTGTGAGGAAGGCTCTGGGTTCTGTCCCCTGGCCGAGACACACCAAAGTCTATAAAAGTGGTAGTTTCTGCTCCTGCTTAGCGCTCAGCATACAGGGAGTGGGACGACTGGTTTGGCCCGTTGTCAGTATAATGTGACCGGGTGGGGTGTGTTGCTTGGTGTCTTCGGCGGCAATGTTCAGTGTATATGCACTATAAAAGGGCAATAGTTCCATATACAAGAAGACACAACACGAATATACCGCAGTCTCCCAAGACACGCACCTCGCACAAACATACACGCAACACTACGCATACATGGGAGGCCGTCCTTACATGACATAGCTGTTAAATAGGACGTTAATAAATCAAACAAACAAACAAACAGCTTAGCTTAGAAGAGATCGAGGTCTGCGTCCTGGGGGAGGGATTATAATATACCATAAAAGACAATTTCAATGAACATATGATTATGAATGTGGGGAAAGTGTCATATCTGTACGAGAACCGATACAAGATTCAAGAATTTGGGACCAGACAAAACAAATCAAATTATCTTTAACAGTTTGAGCCTTGTAGCATGAATGAACATATTAAGTTTTACTTACACCGACGATTCCCTGATCACATCCATCAGTTCTTTCTCAGCACCACGCACTGTTACCAACTTGTGTACCGGCTAACTCCAAACAGAGAGAACAGAATAGGAGTTAATTGTATTGAATACTTTATATAATGTCTTACTGTACTTAAACACCATTTAACATATCGCATGGAATTGCCGCATTGTTAAATTTTCTTGTGATAATGTATTAATATCTTAATCAAAACACATTATTATTAACAAAATGAAGGAGTTTCATTCTGATACATTGTATTGGAAAACATTTTTGTATATATTTTTTTTTGCAAAATTCACATGAGATTTTTTTGAAACCGTCTTCATGACCCACATCTCGATTGCCATCAATGCCTGTTAATGAAAAAAAAAACAAAAAAAACATTGGATACAAAGTCCTTTACATGCATGTGGTTGATATGACTTTGAGTGGCAGTAATTAGATTGTTTCAGATTTAAACCATCGTGATGATCCTTATACTTCTATTCAGAAGACTATTTCATTCATGAACATTCAAACTTATGGAACTTATTCTTAGTCCTAAATTATTATCCTTACCGTGTACCAGATACATGCTCAATAACAAGGAAAACTTGCGGACAAAGAAATTTTCTCGTATACGTTGTTATGTATGACACTAAATAACATGTAGTTATGAGATAAGAGGAAATAACTCCTATAGCTTTATTCTCAATACATCCTATAAAGTTCATAATCATTGATTAAGGTTATAGAACTTTCTAGAATATTATCATGTATATAACAATACGTTGTAAACATGTTGATTATAAGTAGAGATCTAGAATGATATATTTCCAGAAAGTTCTGTGTGTTTATTTGTTTACTGTTTTAGTTAGATATTTCTAGAAGTAGAAGGTTCTCCAATATTCATGAACTAGGGTTTAGCTATATATACTCCAACTGTCCAAGGCTAATCAGAACTGTAATGAGACCTGTAATGAGACATATAAAGAATTGTACAGTGCCATATAAGGATTCTATTGGGAGAGCTATTGTGACTTTATCTGTGGATTATTACAACACTTTGTGTTGATTTATTCATATTGCCTGGAACTTTACAAATCATCTGTGGACATTCATTTTCCTTGTGGATTTGTGATTATTGTTAATTTGAGCCTGGAAGGATCAAGGATTATACCAGGACCATTCACATACAGATAAGTAACACTTTAAATCATCGTATTACTCTTGTACCACCACCAAATTACTTTAGATATGTTAAACCATCTCTGTATAATATTGTATATATAAGTAAGATTGTGTTTTGAATTTAGCTGCTGGTTTCTCATTTCTGTTATTCGTTCATGTAACAACGTTTATAACTTTTCTTAACAGGGAGACTGATAATTGTATAGAAATGAACTGATATCATTAATAAGTATACCCCACACACAACAAGTAAGCAGGACAATTGGAATTTGGTTGTATGCCTGTCTGTCTGTCTGTCTGTCAACAGAACTTTGTCTGCGAACTCCTCATAAAATGTATGACAGATTTTACATTTAGTACACAGAGCCCTGACATTAAAGGGGACTTGAATAAACTATTTAGGGTCTGTAATATCCCCTATTAATGGAGTTATAACAAATTAAGGTCTAATTAACCAAGTGGGATGTAACAGTCGGTCATCTGGTAACAGTTCTAGTTTAAATTGCATTTAAACAAACAAATTGTGTACCTTTGCTTCAATCTCCATCAGACCATATCCATATGTTTTTGTCTTTGATTTGGTAATTTCATGAAAAGAGCTGGATAGCAATAAAATAGCATGTAATTTTCAAAAGTGAGTAGTCTTTCATCTATATCAAGTTACTATTATCCTTGATACTCCCTGGGTGTTATCTGGTACTTAACTATCATTATTATCCATTCATAGTACAAATGAAGGCATATCATGAAACAAGAGGCCGAGAGAGCCTGTATCGCTCACCTGGGTATTGTAATGCAAAGTAATGTTCCTGGATACAGGATCATTGATTTAGCTTTTATTTCCCTATTGTGTACCCATTCTTCCTGCTCAAGGGGTCAGAGCCACTTTTTTTATTGTAAACTAATTCTGTTCTCATCCCCTACCTTGCTCAGATATAATGTTTCTGGCTAAATTTGGTTACAATCCATTACATCCTTACATGACCATAGCTGTTAATAGGGCGTTAATTAATCAAACAAACAATCCATTTAGAACTCTATGAATACTAGTAGCAATTGATAAGAAATGTAGATGGACAAACAACAGATGCCACCTCATGACATAAACTCAATCGCCCTTTGGACCAGGTGAGTTAAAAAAAAACTGACCAAGTACAGGCTTGCAGAAACGTTGGAGATTACAGAAAGCCATGCGCAAACTTCAAAGCCCGCATGAATCAGAGTGTACAAACAAAATCACTTCGCTATAGTCATTTGTAGTAACTACACAGTCAATGTAGATATCTCAACAGAACCTTTACGAAGTATGAACATAACTGCATTATATCAACCACAGATTTGTTAGGTCACCTGAGACGAAATTCTCAGATGACCTATTCTAATCGCCTTTTTTCCGTCGTCGTCCGTCATGCGTCGTCCGTTGTATGTCCGTAAACAATTTTATTTTCGTCTTCTTCTCCAAAATATCTGAAGCAATTTCAATGAAATTTTACACAAACCTTCTAAGGCATAAGGCAAATCAAAATTGTGAATTATATGGTCCCCACCACTCAGGGGGCTTTGGGAGGGTAAATTGAGTAAAATTTCAAAAAATCTTCTCTACTTCACAGATGTGGTAGAATCAAATACTCCTTCATAGATAGAAAAGTATAATGGTCCTTTACAAAAATTGTGAATTACAGTTCCCAAAAACACGCACATCGCACAACATACACCAACACACCGCATACATGGGAGGGCCGTCCTTACATGACCATAGCTGTTAATAGGACGTTAATTAATCAAACAAACAAAAGACCCTGGGTCTCTAGTTTCCCCCTGGGGAGGGGTTAAATTTACTATAGTTAATATTTTTGCGCATTATTTGGTCATTTGTAATAGGAAATGAGTCCAATGTTGTCAGAATTATCAGTATGAGATGGCCATTTAATCCTATTAACACATTTTCAATGACTGACCCCCAGGGGCCTTAGGAGCGGGGTCAAAAACGGTCAAATAGGCTAAAACTTCAAAAATCTTCTTCTGAAATTCTGGAAATGGTAGAATCAAATACTTTCCATAAATATAATGGTCTTAAGGTCTTTACAAAAATTGTGAATTTATGACCCTGGGGTCTCGCGTTTCCCCCTGGGAGGGGTCAGTTTACTAAAGTTTTATATAGGAAAGATGCCCATAGGAAATTAGTCAATCTTGATTAGAATTATAAGCCTAAGATATAGCATTTTTAACCCTATCCGTCCTCGATGACCCCCTGGGGAACCAGAGGGGCAGGACCAAAGGGGTCAAAATGATTAAAAGTTCACAGGTTTGATGGAAGCAAATACTCTTCATTGTCTTAAAAGTCAAATTTAATAAATCACTGAC
>SAYR01052160.1:167410-199121 GCA_004382745.1 Argopecten irradians irradians
TATGTTCAGTTAATCTGTAGTATAATTAAAAGTGTAGTATGAATGATAAAATTCATGTCGTTGTGACTTTTAGATTTCTAAGCGGTCTCATTTTAAATCTACGGTAGTTACATAATACACCTCCATTTATATGGCTTCAGGTAGAGTACAGCTATATCAGTATACAGTAAGACACACTTATAACAAATAGGCTTACAAAAAAGGAATGATTGTAACATTGTGAGTTTTATTTTGTGAGATGATTACACTGTGTATTCTCAGAATTTGCCATTTTATGTTTGTTTTCCTATCTTATTTGCCATTTCAATATCTTTCTTGATGTATGGATTTATTAAATTGAATTGAAGATTTTTAACTGTCCAATAAAACTTATTATGCATTATTAGGCAAAGGTGAATATTAACTGACACATAATCTTTTGCTGTAGATACCAATCCTGTATGGCTCTGACGCTTCTTCCATCTGGTAAATTGCCAAGGTAATTATAAGAGTTAATGATAATGAACTGCATGTACTATAATTGAAAGAAATGTTACAATTTAAAAGTTATGGAAAAGATAGAATAAATAACAAAATTGCAAGTGACACTGTCCACGTTATATGTATGAGCTAGCTTTTAATTGGAAGTTCTAATACCAGCTTATACTAGCTTATCCTGAACATTCCAGAAACACTTCATACCAAAACTGTAACCACAATAATTATATCAGCAACAATGGACGACCAGTTTCTTTGGTCCTATGTAGCATCAAATGTTATGGTACAGAAAACATATTTCAACAAGAGGGCACGGGCCTTAACGGTCACCTGAGTTAGAATATATAATGAAACAAGTAATGAAACAAATTAAAGACATATAAACACTATATGCTGGGCCTTGAAGTTGGTCAGTGATTTATAAATTTGACTTTTAAGACAATGAAGAGTATTTGCTTCCATCAAACCTGTGAACTTTTAATCATTTTGACCCTGTTTGGTCCTGCCCCTCTGGTCCCCCAGGGGGTCATCGAGGACGGATATGGATGTTAAAATGCTATATCTTAGGCTTATAATTCTAATCAAGATTGACTAATTTCCTATGGGCATCTTTCCTATATAAACTATAGTAAACTTGACCCCTCCCCAGGGGGAAACGCGAGACCCCAGGGTCATATAATTCACAATTTTTGTAAAGGACCTTAAGACCATTATATTTATGGAAAGTATTTGATTCTACCATTTCCAGAATTTCAGAAGAAGATTTTTGAAGTTTTAGCCTATTTGACCGTTTTTGACCCCGCTCCTAAGGCCCCTGGGGGTCAGTCATTGAAAATGTGTTAATAGGATTAAATGGCCATCTCATACTGATAATTCTGACAACATTTGACTCATTTCCTATTACAAATGACCAAATAATGCGCAAAAATATTAACTATAGTAAATTTAACCCCCTCCCCAGGGGGAAACTAGAGACCCCAGGGTCTTGTTTGTTTGTTTGATTAATTAACGTCCTATTAACAGCTATGGTCATGTAAGGACGGCCTCCCATGTATGCGGTGTGTTGTGTGTATGTTGTGCGATGTGCGTGTTTTGGGAGACTGTAATTCACAATTTTTGTAAAGGACCATTATACTTTTCTATCTATGAAGAGTATTTGATTCTACCACATCTGTGAGTAGAGAAGATTTTTGAAATTTTACTCAATTTTACCCCTCCCCAAAGCCCCCTGAGTGGTTGGGGACCATATAATTCACAATTTTGATTTGCCTTATGCCTTAGAAGGTTTGTGTAAAATTTCATTGAAATTGCTTCAGATATTTTTGGAGAAGAAGACGAAAAATGTAAATTGTTTACGGACATACAACGGACGACGCATGACGGACGACGACGGAAAAAAGGCGATTAGAATAGGTCACTTGAGATTTCGTCTCAGGTGACCTAACAAATCTGTGGTTGATATAATGCAGTTATGTTCATACTTCGTAAAGGTTCTGTTGAGATATCTACATTGACTGTGTAAGTTACTACAAATGACTATAGCGAAGTGATTTTGTTGTACACTCTGATTCATGCGTGGCTTTGAAGTTTGCGCATGGCTTTCTGTAATCTCCAACGTTTTCTGCAAGCCTGTACTTGGTCAGTTTTTTTTTAACTCACCTGGTCCAAAGGGCGATTGAGTTATGTCATGAGGTGGCATCTGTTGTTTGTCCATCTACATTTCTTATCAATTGCTACTAGTATTCATAGAGTTCTAAATGGATTGTTTTGTTTGATTAATTAACGCCCTATTAACAGCTATGGTCATGTAAGGATTAATGGAATTGTAACCAAATTTAGCCAGAAACATTATCTGAGCAAGGTAGGGAATGAGAACAAATTAGTTTACAATAAAAAAAAGTGGCTCTGACCCCCTTGGAGCAGGAAGAATGGGTACCAATAGGGAAAATAAAGCTAAATCAATGATCCTGTATCCAGAAACATTACTTTGCATTTACAATACCCAGGTGAGCGATACAGGCTCTCTCGGCCTCTTGTTTCATGATATGCCTTCATTTGTACTATGAATGGATAATAATGATAGTTAAGTACCAGATAACACCAGGAGTATCAAGGATAATAGAACTTGATATAGATGACTACTCACTTTGAAATTACATGCTATTTTATTTGCTATCCAGCTCTTTTCATGAAATTACCAAATCAAAGACAAACATATGGATATGGTCTGATGGAGATTGAAGCAAAGGTACACCATTTGTTTGTTTTTAAATCGCAATTTAACTAGAACTGTTACCAGAGTGACCGACTGTTTACATCCCACTTGGTTAATTAGACCTTAATTTGTTTATAACTCCATTAATAGGGGATATTACAGAACCCTAAATAGTTTATTCAAGTCCCCTTTTATGTCAGGGCTCTGTGTACTAAATGTTAAAATCTGTCATACATTTTATGAGGAGTTCGCAGACAAAGTTCTGTTGACAGACAGACAGACAGACAGGCATACAACCAAATTCCAATTGTCCTGCTTACTTTGTTGTGTGGGGTATACTTATTAATGATATCAGTTCATTTTATTACCAATTATCAGTCTCCTGTTAAGAAAAGTTATAAACGTTGTTACATGAACGAATAACAGAAATAAGAAACCAGCAGCTAAATTCAAAAACAATTTTATTATATATACAATATTATACAGAGATGGTTTACAATATCTAAAGTAATTGGGTGGTGGTACAAGAGTAATACGATGATTTAAATGTTACTTATCTGTATGTGAATGTCCTGGTATAATCCTGATCCTTCCAGGTTTCAAATTAACAATAATCACAAATCCACAAGGGAAATGAATGTCCACAGATGATTTGTAAAGTTCCAGGCAATATGAATAAATCAACACAAAGTGTTGTAATAATCCACAGATAAAGTTCACAATAGCTCTCCCAATAGAATCTTATATGGCACTGTACAATTCTTATATATGTCTCATTACAGGTCTCATTACAGTTGCTGATTAGCCTTGGACAGTTGGTGGAGTATATATAGCTAAACCCTAGTTCATGAATATTGGAGAACCTTCTACTTCTAGAAATATCTAACTAAAACAGTAAACAAATAAACAACACTAGAATTTCTGGAAATATATCTATCTAGATCTCTACTTATAATCAACATGTTTACAAACGTATTTGTTTATACACTGATAATATTTCAGAAAAGTTCTATAACCTAAATCAATGATATGAACTTTATAAAGATGTATTGAGAAATAAAGCTATAGGAGTTATTTCCCTTATCTCATAACTACATGTATTTAGTGTCATACATAACAACGTATACGAGAAATTTCTTTGTGCTCGCAAGTATTCCTGATATGTGTAATTGGAGTCATTTGGTATCTGGTACACTGTAAGGGATATAATTTAGGACTAAGTAGTAAGTATCCGATAAAAGTATATTTGAGCGGGAGTTTAGATACCATAGAATGAAAATAGTCCTGGATATGAGAAGTATAAGGTGTTCATCACGATGGTTTAAATCTGAAACAATCTTAATTTTACTGCCCTCACTGACCGGTCAAAGTTCATATTCAACCACATTGGCATGGTGAAAGGGGAGCATATTGTATCCCAAGATGTTTTCTATATATATGGCCTACACTTTGTAACTTTACACCAGGCTTATACATGAATATGTATTATTGAATATTTGACATATGTGATATTAGAGCCAAATGATGTTTTAAATAACAGAAGGGCAATATATTTTTTCTTCAAGTATAGTTCAGTAGTGTTTGGTTGGGGACATAAACCATGTGTTACTATTCATTTTGTGGATTTGTAGCAGTTGCACAGATGCGTTTTGATTTTTTAATGATGGCGGCACCCCATGAAAAATACGCTTTTAATATTTGGCATACATTGAAGTAAATAATCTAGCTAGGTTATTCCATAAGATACAGTAAAAATACTCTTGGTCTTGTTTTCAACCAAGTACAAGAAAACATTTTGCTGGCAAATGAAATATCTTTATTCCACCATCATGCATCCAAGTGGTAAGCTTCAAGAAACAAAACACTTGTATGGTTAGGCTGGTACAGTGCATTCCATTTGGGATACAGCAGGTTCGTGAACTTAACCTTCACTATTGAAATGGATTTACACAAGAAATCTTGCATAAGTTTGGTGTTTTAATTATTACTTCATTTTAGATCATGAATATAGATATTCTGATGCTTAAATATATAAAGTCATTTTAATAAACTTATGACTTTTGGTTTAGGAAATGTAATGAGCCTTTCACTAAATCAAAAACTTCTGAAAATGATTTCCTATATTAACTGTTTTCTATGCAAGTTAAGACCTTATCTTTTGTTAAAAGTTAATTTATTTCCTATGAAATTAATGTTCCTTTATAAAAAGGTGAGCTGAAATACCCAATTATTAATTAAAAAGCTACTTCGTTTCTTCAGTTCCTCATCCCAAGCTTTCTGTTCTGAATCACTAGGCGGCGCTAATTGATTTCTTGTGGTTGTGATACTCTGAGATAAACAAGCACACAAAGTTATTGTTAATTTGACAGCAAATCTCATGCATTAAATTACAAGAAAATGTGATGTTGTTTTTTTCATTTGCCAATTTGTTTTCATGATGTGTGCATGAAATTGTGAAGAAAAGAAATATAATGTAGCACAGCTTTACCTTGTCTCCAGTGACTTTGTTAAGACTTTACTTGTCGGGAGAAATTTATTTACTTTCTATAACAAGAGGCCCATGGTCCTTAACAGTCACCTGATATTTAATAAAAATTAGTTATGTCATTTACTAGCCAACTGATGTCTTGTTCATGAAAAGACTTTACTTGTCGGGAGAAATTTATTTACTTTCAATAACAAGAGGCCCATGGTCCTTAACAGTCACCTGATATTTGATAAAAATTAGTTATGTCATTTACTAGCCAACTGATGTTCATGAAATAGGAAAATAGATCTAATAGGTCTATATACAAAGTTTCATTAAGATTGGTGCATATTAACTCACATTATCATGTTCACAAGGTTCAATTATTATTATCGCAAAGGGCAATTATTCCGTAATTAAGTAAAGACTGAAATAAAGTTGATTTTCAAACTCGTTCGAGATCTTTCGAATTTTAGTCTACATACAAAGTTTTATTAAGATCGGTTTACATTTACTCAAGTTATCGAGTTCACAAGGAAATGGTAACCAACGACGCACTACACACAACAGAGAACGACGGACGGACAAACGACTATTGCAATATGTCACTATGACTTATGGTCAGGTGACGTAAAAATGTTCTATCCATAATGTGAGCTGAAAAACTCAATAGAAAATTAACTTACTTTCTTCTGTTCCTTTTGCATAGCTTTCATATTTTCAGCTGTAGATAACATTAACCGTTGTCTTTTCGGTCTGCTAGTAGTAATATTCTAAGCACAACAAAGTTATAGGTTTATTTTGAGAACAACAATAATGTACGGAAGCCTGTTAGGGTCATATTAAAATAAATATTAGTTCGTTATAACCACAGGGGGCCAACTCAATGAAAAAGGATGTTGTCATACATTTTTTTTGTATTTGGAGGATGGACTGATGAGGATATATGACAGTCATGTGATTTTTTTTCTCAAAAAATACGAGATTTGAAAAATTATTAAAAAATCGGGATATTTACTATAAAACAGAGAAAGGGACGACAGTCGCCATATTGGATTTGTTACCCCCACCTCGATTAAAGTTATTTTTTTCACAATAGTATACCTTTTTTCCTAGAGTCATAATCACGCATCAGTCCTCCGATAATCCATAATCACACACAAACCATCTCAGATCCCTGTGCTAAATAAATAAGTAAATGCCTAGGCCTATAATTTACCACGAAACGAATGCTGCACCCGTTTCAAGCCGATGTGATTCAATCAAATAATAAATGCTTCAGTGATATAGCACTATAAAAAGGGCAATAGTTCCACTATACAAGACACAACACGAATATACCGCAGTCTCCCAAAACACGCACCTCGCACAACATACACGCAACACTACGCATACATGGGAGGCCGTCCTTACATGACCATAGCTGTTAATAGGACGTTAATAAATCAAACAAACAAACAAAATTTAATTGATTTTCGTTTGAAACCCAACCAATTATGCAGTCCGATTTCCTGAAGGATACGTTAAATCCGCTGACTACATCCATCATCCAGTATCCACGTGCATGCCGATGTCAAGCGAAACCGAAAGTAGAATGGCAACTCAAGCTTGTAAACCGCTAAACATGATTTCAAAGGGCAATGCATATAGCTAAATGGATGTGTATTCATTATCAACTTCATTCCACATTCAGTTTTACATGTATATGCTTATTCAATATCAACTTCATCCCACATTCGAATCACATCTTCCCAACATCAGCAAGATATTGATCAATTAGTCAATATACAGTATTACATTTAGTATGAAGAGCTAATCTCAGAGATATTTGTTAAATGTGAAATTCTAACGCATTAAAATGATGATTCATCTCAATTAAGATGCTTTCCTTGTAAATTCATATGAATAGTAAATAATGTATCATTTTTATGAAAGTAAGAGGAAAATAAAAAGTACATCACATATCATCATACCTTAGCTACCGGTATTCTATTTTATCAGTATTATACAATATTTATGTGCAACTTTAAAATGACAAAGCGACAAATGACTAGTAACTTGGTAAACATTGAAAGTAACATTTTCAATATTATAAACAACAACAGAAATGAAAATCATGTCTTGATTCAACCAAAAGAATACAGATGAGTTAATAAACATAACTGCTGACATAAAGGGTCAATCATCTTGGTAGCAAGGGTACGGTGAGTGCGCTCACATGCACCAAGGCAATGATGGGAGTAACTCGGTGTAAAACACTGTTTAATTTGCAATAAGCGACACGCTTCATGGGTGGCTTTGGCAATAAATTCCGAACCTTGGTCCGATACAAATGTCTCACAGGTTCCAAATGTACAAATCAGCTGAAAAATAGCCTCTCCAACACTTAAAGCATCACTATTGGCCAAAGGTACCCCAAAGAGGTACTTTGAAAACATGTCCACTGCAGTGAATATGTATGACATACCAGTAGGTGTAGTAGGCAAAGGTCCATACAAGTCTAACTCCCATACTGTAAATGGTCCGTTTGGTACAGGAAGTGCTGTAACTGCATGATTTTGAGGATATGGAGGTATTTTCCTTTCCTGGCATTCTGGGCATGACCGAATGTAGTTTGACACAATAGAGGAGTTTTGGAAAATAATAATGTTCGCAAATACGATCCAGTGTCTCCTGTATGCCGCAGTGACCTCCCATTAGTGAATCATGGTATAGGTTAAGGATGCTCTTCTTCCTAACTGACTTTATCTTTCCTAATGCCTCCCTTGGCACCGCCTCACTTTTAGCCTTGAGTTGAGCGTTCGCCCCTGTGAGGAAGGCTCTGGGTTCTGCCCCCTGGCCGAGACACACCAAAGTCTATAAAGTGGTAGTTTCTGCTCCTGCTTAGCGTTCAGCATACATGGAGTGGGAAGACTGGTTCGCCCGTTGTCAGTATAATGTGACCGGGTGGGGTGTTGCTTGGTGTCTTCGGCGGCATGCTTCAGTGATATAGCACTATAAAAAGGGCAACAGTTCCACTATACAAGAAGACACAACACGAACATACCGCAGTCTCCCAGTACACTCACCTCGCACAACATACACGCAACACACCGCATACATGGGAGGCCGTCCTTACATGACCATAGCTGTTAATAGGACGTTAATAAATAAAAAAAACAAATGGTAGGAATTAGTTGATATGGTAGAACAACTGATAATGAGTAAGTTCTTCACACGTTTTCTCTTGACCACTTGCAATGAAATAACACATTGTCTATAATTGCTTAGTCAGAGCCTTCAAGTAAGATTTTCTTGGCCTCCTTTTGGGATAGTGGCAACTCATCGTTTTCATGAAAGTGAATAAGAGCACGAAACCACTGATCCTTCTCCTGTTGTTCGCGAATGATGGCAGGGGTGAACCCAGTTTTTCTAAAGATGTCACATCCATTAATATTAAGCGTGCCAATATGTTCTAATCTTTGTTATCACTGTCAGAAACAGAACTGGAGAGTGAATCTTTTGGTAAAGTATCTATCTGAGTAGGTACCACATAATGATCTGCACTTAAAGTACTGTCTACCTCAGTGTCCTGTAATTGTGCTTCATCAAGGTTTGAACTGTCGATGTCAGTGCTTAAATCAAACCATTAATGTGGTAAGTCACTCTCTGTCGTCTTGTCGAAAGTATCCTCTGTTTGTGAAGAAGTGACTGATGTTGGGGTTTGATGCACGAGTTGAGGTTGCTCCGAGACGACTGTGGGAAGCAATAAATCTGATGTGGCGTCAGTTGGCACGAGATCATCCAGAATGTTGACAGGTTGAACAGTTTCCCTCGAGTCTGTCATAGCACACGTATCCCCATCGAACTGTATCAGGTTGTCAATAACATTCAGAGATGTATTAGGCACGGTTTTGTGAGAACCCTGCTACAGGTGTCCACTGCCAAACGAAACTGTATGTCGTATCTTGGGAATGCTAGAGCATCGGACTTAGTCAATAGTGTCTTTACTTTATCAAAAGCATTCTGATGCTCCTGTGTCCATCAAAAGGTGACACCCTTACGAAGTAGTTGATTCAATGGAAATGTTATTTCACTAAACCGAGGTATAAACTTTCTTAACCAATTGAAAGGCCCATGGCTCTTCTGAGTGACTTCCGGTCAGGAGGTATTGGATAGTTACTGACTGCTGTCACACGGTCCGCTGGAGGACGGAAACCATCTCGTGATATTTCGTGGCCAAGAAATTTACAATAAGAGCGAGCAAAAATGTTTCAGAGCAGACCAGAATGTCATCTAGGTAGCACAAAACGGATTTAAATGTTAGTCCGTGCAACACTCTATCCATCAGAAGCTGGAAGGAGTTTGGTGATGTACTAAGTCCCATAGGTAAGCGCAGAAATGTGTAGGATCCAAAACAGGTATTGAAGGCAGTGTACTTCCTAGAATCCTTAGCAATCCCCATCTGAAAAAATCCTGAACTCATATCAATTGAGGTAATAAAGTTTGGTGTACCCTCAAATGACTCCGTCAATTCCTGTAAATTGGGGATGGTGTACCTGAATGGTTGCGTTTGCGAGTTCAAATATCTAAAGTCACAACAGAATCGATATGAAGATAACTGAGACTTGGCACGATCTGCGGAGGGTTTGGATGATGGATTACGCTTCGCGACCAACACGATGGGACTAGAAATGGGTATGTCCTCTTTCTCATCTACAGGGGCTATGATACCCTGATTTAACAGCTCCGTAAGTTGAGTACGAAGTACCTCAAGCTTGTCCGGAGAAAGTCTATAGGGTTTCTGATGCTTAGATATTGCGTTGGGTTTAAGGTGGATCTGATGTTCCACAATAGTAGTGAAACCAAGCGATGGGTTTTCATCTGTCACAAATAGTTCATGATGTTTATACAAACAAACAAACAAATTCATCTGTCTGAACAGCTGACAAATTATCACACTCTAAATCAAAATAGGACATAAACTTATCAAAATCAGGACTAACAGACATTGACTTATCAAAAGTAGACTTTGTAATATCTGGTACACATGACTCTTCTAAATTTTTACAAACATTGTCTACATTACACTTTTGCTCATTTGACAGTTGCTGTGTATGGCATACATTTTGACCTGACCTTTGATCATCTTGATTTTTCAAGTCATCATTCTTAATATTAACATCACTGGAAAAATCACCAACATTCTCTTGACTATCATTTGATCCAATAATATTTGACTGTGACGATGATTAAAAAACAGTTGTCTTGTTAACATTCACCTTATCACTACAAAATGACATATCAGTATGTACAGGTGTTACATGATAACAGTTATCCATAGTAACCAGATCAGCAAAAACAGTGTTTCTCGGTAAGTAAACAAAAGCTTTACTAAGATTTAAAAGTTTTACAGGTATGGAATTAGGCTTATGAACTGTAACAACTGATCTGGCCACCAATAGACCTGCTTTGTTAATTCTTTTCTTGCCAGTACAAATGCCTTGTATACCCACAAATGAACCTTTTGGCAGTTTACATTGTACAATACACTCAGAGTTTGATTGTATCTCTAATCTCTGTTTACATCTAACCTTAAGTTTACATGAACCAATAACATTAGTACCAAAATTCAGAACCATCTGATGTTTTCTCAAAAAGTCAACTCCCAACAACAAAGGATGAGATGTGTGCTTAAGCACATGTACAAAAATATTGGACACCCCTGAATGTAAATGAATTCTGATAGTTGACGTACCTAGGGTGTATATATCATGGCTACCTGAGTCAACAACCTTAACCTCTACAGCATCAGATGCATTAATAGGAGATTTGCATGAATGAGACAACATACAATATAATGACTCAGAAATAACACTTATTTCACTAGCACTATCAAGTAAACCAGTAAACGTTTGATTGCCAATTTTCACAGGTATATACATAAATTTTGATTTGGAGTCATTTTCATGAGCAGTAGAAGTTGAGTCAGAGTCAGAGTCTTGAGCAGCGGACCTTGTGGAGCTGTCATGAAAGGCGGAGGTGGTTTTGACACATCAAAATTGGGAGCCGGTCGTTGTATCTGTCTGCACTGGGTCGCCACATGACCCCACTGGTGACAAAGCTGACATTGTATTCCTAGCTGGGACTGACCTTTTCCAGACCATTGGCAAACTCGTTGTCTATGTCCTTGACCACCGCAGGTATAGCAGGAAAAGGAACCAGGATTGGCAGTATTTATCATATGGTGTGGTGGTGTTTGAGAAATCTCAGGGTTGGGTCCAATATTTAAATTGGCTTTCACTATCTCAGTCAATGCTTTTATTTGATGTTTGATTTCCAGGTAGGGCGTTAGAATTGTACCTGCTGCCCCTATTGCATGATCGTAAAAGGCGACTAAATTTAGGATCTTATTTTTTCTCTTCTTCCTAACTGACTTTATCTTTCCTAATGCCTCCCTTGGCACCGCCTCACTTTTGGCCTTGAGTTGAGCGTTCGCCCCTGTGAGGAAGGCTCTGGGTTCTGTCCCCTGGCCGAGACACACCAAAGTCTAAAAGTGGTAGTTTCTGCTCCTGCTTAGCGTTCAGCATACAGGGAGTAAGACGACTGGTTCGCCCGTTGTCAGTATAATGTGACCGGGTGGGGTGTGTTGCTTGGTGTCTTCGGCGGCATGCTTCAGTGATATAGCACTATAAAAAGGGCAACAGTTCCACTATACAAGAAGACACAACACGAACATACCGCAGTCTCCCAGTACATTCACCTCGCACAACATACACGCAACACACCGCATACATGGGAGGCCGTCCTTACATGACCATAGCTGTTAATAGGACGTTAATAAATCAAACAAACAAACAGATTTCATCCAATTCATTGTTCTCTGTCTTGGCATTTTCCCCTTTCCCTGTGAGAAAAACTGAGGATTGTTGTTTGGTGTCAGCCCCTGGATAGTGGTAACGATATCCTGCAGCATCGCCATGTTGTGCTACCTCGAGGGCTGTATTGAGATCATTACAGTTTGAAACTCGTACAAAGAAAGCCAGCGAGGGGGTCAGTCTTCCCATAAATTGAATAAGTATGTCACGATCACACTTTCCAAGTTTCCTTCCTTGCTGAATCAATGTACTATGGAAATCTTCCAATGGTTGGCCTTGTAAGAGTTTGAGTTTATGAAATGTGGAGGAAGCTGCCATTATAGCTGGGTCGAGATGATTATCACTAATATATCTAGATTTGAAGGCTTGCGTCAGTTCGGTCCATGATGATTTTGTATATGGGCTTAAAGTATCAATCCAGGTTAACGCGGGGCCCACCAAATGTAGGTGAAACGCAGCAATCGTCCGTTACGAGGTCGGATCTAAATTCAAACCACTAAAGGTACAATTACTATCAAATTCTGACAAGAATTTTACAGCATCCTGATCAGCATAACTATGAAATTTATTCAAATGGATTTTGTCTGTGTATGTGGGCATAGACCGCATTACAAATAGTGGCTGGTCCTTGTTTACGAGTGGACCTTTATGTGTATCCTTTCCCTCTTGATATGCATCATGGTATGGAGAGTCATTTTTATTTGGATATTGGTCATCTATATCACTAATAATGTGAAACACCTTTGACGAAGACAGGTCAAGCTCACGATCGGTAACAAATGGACTCAAAACTGGTGGTGATTGTCGTCGTTCTGACGTGAGACGATCGTCCTGCAGAAACACCTGATCACGCATAGCGCGAACACGCCTGGGGGTGATAAAGTCATTGTCATTCAATTTTCTGTTAATCGACATTGTAATGAAATTCACCGATAATGTTCACTGAACGAAAGGTTATCACATACTGAAAATATGGCTAACTCCTCTTCCACCATCTGCTTTTGTTATGGATTTATAGATTGCTGTGAGAGGGAACATCAAAATGAAGAATTATAAACGTGACTGGTTCTTTATTCTCAAAATCGGAAAGCATGGTCAGATATCTAATAAACAGTGTATAAACCAAACTCGGACGCTATATCCGGAATATACAAAACGAGTCTGGACAAACATCCGGAATAATTACAGAATATTGTGATCTTAATATCAATCAACTAATATAATCAGTATAATCATATTCTCCCTTCCTGACCAGATTAGGATTAAGTGTAGGTTGTATTCTAAACAGTTTGTTTGTTTCGGTAGACCACCTTTGTTGCTGATGGTGTTTAAGGTAGAAGGTCCCTTTTTAGAGTGTGTTCTTCTAGTTAGAATTACAAGTTAAAAAACTTAAATATAACATACATTCTATATACCAAAACGTTCAGTAGGAAAAAGACTATCCATGTGAACAAACTAGTTATTTAAAAAACACTTCTGAAATGAAATGAGTACCACAAAATTGTTGAAATTTTGCTGCAAATCCTCAGAATTTGTGAAGTCATATATTGTTTGAAAAGGAACTCAAATATCTTTTAAAAGTTATTTTCTAGGTCTTGCTATGCCTTTGGTTAATATAATATAATGATATACATCTAAAATCGACTAGTAAAAGTTTGTTAATAAATGAACAAGAAATCCAAAATGGCAGCCATGGACTACTTTCTCCATACAATGTATGGAGGCCCATAGGGCAAGTACATTTGTATCATAGACATTAATAAAAGAATTTTTTTTAGAATAATACAATTTAAAACTCTATTTCCTTGTAATCATGTAGTATATTTTGAACAGTAAGAAATGTTTCATTAGTAAATTTTACGGAAACAAAAGATAAAATGGCCTTAAAGGTCACTTGAGTTATGTATGCTTAAAAAAGGTTTTGACTTTTTTTGGTAAAGAGCATTCAGGACTCAAACAGATGCATATCAAAATCAAATAACCATCACATATGTATTCAAATTTGTATGAAATCTTATTGCAATTGAATAAATAATGGTCAAACATTTTTTTGTTTCATTTTCATATGAAAACTACATGTATATACTTGTATTAAACTTTACTTTACTTTCTCGCTTTGGGAAAAGCCTAATATCCCAAATTCAGGAAACACACTCTTTAAGTAAAATGTATTTGAAAAAAGAAACTTTTATCTGTAATGAGTATTAAATTTGAGTGTATCTGGATTTCGAGAAAAATACTGTAGACATCTTGGTCAGTTTGACCACTTTTGATCTCCCTCTCTGGTCTTGTGGCTCAGAAACTATAGATTTGTTTCACTATGTATATAAATACAATGTATATATATTCTATATAGTGTTGGTTGAAAACTTGTGCCAGATCCCTGTGATCTCTTACTGATAATTATAAGAAAGTTCAACTTTTTCAGAGGGAAACAAATAGTTCCCAAACCATGCTTCCCTATGTAACTGTAGTATCGGAGTACACTCTCTAGAAGAAAATCATAGACCTAATCTCTAGGCCATGAAATTAATATTTTTCGTTAACAGTTTTAGAGTCCTTCAATCTATGAAGATCAGGCTCCTATTTCTCGAAACACAGTGCAGACTTAAGTGAGAACATAAGTTTTTCTCCTTATGTAACTTACATAAAACTTTTTGAGTAAGTTTTTAAGTTAAGTTTGTATGAGAAATTGGGGCCTGATGGACTGCAGAGGATGTTCGACGACAGACAAGAGATGATTAGAAAACGGTACTTAAGTCTGTCTTAAGTTATCAATAAAAAAGAAAGCAGATTTTTTCATCCATCTTTATTAATGAAAAAAATGCACATTTACATACTATGTACCAAATGCTTGAATCTTGTAAAATTTCAAGTAAATTGGCCTTTTGTAACTAACTAAACTTTTCACACAGATGGACATAACGATGAATGGTCCAATTATTATGTACTTGTAATTTTCTAGCAATAACTTAGCAAACAGTAGTGTCAATAATACCACCTCATATATTCATGTAGTTGTCTATCATTCCACAGTATTGCAGACAAAACACAAATTATTTATTAATTATTAGTCAATTATGATTGTCATTACAGTCATATATGTACAATCTGCATGGATGATATTCATTAAACACCTTCAAATATCACATTCTGTAAAACCTTTCATTAATTTTGTTTCCAGCTCCACATGGACCTTCTTTGTTAAAACTTGATACACATCACTCTGTCTCTTTTCCCTGATGCAATCTCAGCTATTATCCACTTCTCTGGCTTTAATTCAAGGTGCTAAAGGAACTGATCAAATAACTTCAGTCTGTATAGTGCTTTGTAGATCCATAGCCAGAGATAACTGCTGTACTGCTACTGAGAAGTTCAAAACTGATGAGAACTGCAAAACAAAACAAAAAGATATTTAATTCCATAGATTGACCCACGCTTCAAGGGACACTAGAACTCTCTCAAATTCGTTTATTATTACCAATTCATATTTTGTTTAATCTTTGAGAACGAAAAAAACGTTACCATTACCCATGAAACTGAAAAATATATACTTTTAAACGTTTATAAGTTATCCGGAAGTTGACATATTGACATCAAATGTCAAACCTCACTGCTGGATAAATCGACTAAGAATTCGAGCGTTCTGTCCATTTGATCGTTGATTATAACAATGAAGAAATAAAATGTTATGCTATGTATCACTTATCAACAGTACTTACCACAATCAATCATATGTATCAACATAAATGAATAACATCTTCTGCTCAGTTGCTGTCTGCATGCCCTCTCGCGAAAAACCGGAAGTCATTGCATAATGAATAACAAGGCCCGCAGTTCAATAAATAAAATATCTAAATGTTCGAATAAAATAAATATCTTCATCTATTGGTTTCAACATGACATCGGACATTAAATGGCAGTAATGCTCAAATGTAACGTTAAGTATCATTACTGACCTACTTTCACATTCAGCGTATTGATTTCCTAGCTTCCGGTATCTTCCGGGTAGGTGCTTTAAAAAGATAACTTTCGACACATCGATTTTGTTACATTATGTTGAAGAAGTCTTGCGTCTGATGAGGTAAATTCGCTTGTTAATATTGCGATCATGACCTCAAATAAATATATACTTCATTTCAAAGTTATGTGTATGTCTGTTTTGGCATAATTTCTTATGTTACAACTTGCTTATATTTCGGCATCGTTCCAATATGGCGAATCTTCGGGATTCGAAAATACGTCGTAGTATTTTGTTAAATATGGAGCGTACAAGTTGTGTCACTCTTTCTAACGCATAGCATGAAGTAGATAATCTCGACTACAAACTACTAATGCATGAGCCGAACCCGTTAACGTTAATGTGTATCTTGAGGATTTGCACAAAAAATCCTCATTTTGTTTAACATTTCCAGTATTTACTGACTAATTACTTGTTTTAAATTAAGTCAACAATACTCCACTGTGTTTAATATATTCTTTACAAATAACAGTATACATATGCAAAATATATAGCTTCAACTCCCGCTATTTTTAGCTCACCTGGCCCGAAGGGCCGGTGAGCTTATGTCATGGCGCTGCGTCCGTCGTCCGTCCGTCTGTCCGTCAACATTTCCTTTAAATCGCTACTAGTCATAGAGTTCTGCATGGATTGTAACCAAATTTGGCCACAAACATCCTTGGGGGAGGGGGAACAGAACTTGTATAAATTTTGGCTCTGACACCCCGGGGGCAGGAGAGGCGGGGGAAATATAGGTAAATCCTTTAAATCGCTAAATGCAAAGTTCTAAATGGAATGTAACAAAATTTTGTCAGGGGGAAATGTGAGACCCAAGGGTCATAAAATTCACAATTTTTGTAAAGGACCTTCAGACCTTTCTATTTATGAAAAGTATTTGTTTCTACCATTTCCAGAATTTCAGAAGAAGATTTTTGAAGTTTTAGCCTATTTGACCCCTTTTGGCCCCGCCCCTAAGGCCCCTGGGGGTCAGTCATAGAAAATTTGTTAATAGGATTAAATGGCCATCTCATACTGATAATTCTGACAACTTTTGACTCATTTCCTATTACAAATGACCAAATAATGCGCAAAAAAGTGTTTTCTCAATATAATGTATAGTAAACTTAACCCCCTCCCCAGGGGGAAACTAGAGACCCCAGGGTCATATAATTCACAATTTTTGTAAAGGACCTTAAGACCTTTCTATCTATGAAGAGTATTTGATTCTACCACAAATGTGAGTAGAGAAGAAGATTTTTGAAATTTTACTCAATTTTACCCCTTTTGGCCCCTCCCACAGCCCCCTGGGGGGTGGGGACCATATAATTCACAATTTTGATTGGCCTTATGCCTTAGAAGGTTTGTGCAAAATTTCATTGAAATTACTTCAGCAGTTTTGGAGAAGAAGTCGAAAATGTAAATTGTTTACGGACATACGACGGACGATGCACGACGGACGACGACGGACAAAAGGCGATTAGAATAGGTCTTTTTGCCTTGAGTTGAGCGTTCGCCCCTGTGAGGAAGGCTCTAGGTTATGTCTCCTGGCCGAGACAAACCAAAGTCTATAAAATCGGTAGTTACTGCTCCTGCTTAACGCTCAGCATACATGGAGTTGGACGACTGGTTCGCCCGTTGTCAGTATAATGTGACCGGGTGGGGTTTGAGCGTTCGCCCCTGTGAGGAAGGCTCTGGGTTCTGTCCCCTGGCCGAGACACACCAAAGTCTATAAAAGTGGTAGTTTCTGCTCCTGCTTAGCGTTCAGCATACAGGGAGTGGGACGACTGGTTCGCCCGTTGTCAGTATAATGTGACCGGGTGTGGTGTGTTGCTTGGTGTCTTCGGCGACATAGCACTATAAAAAGGGCAAAAGTTCCACTATACAAGAAGACACAACACGAACATACCACAGTCTCCCAAAAGACGCACCTCACACTTCTCACACGCTACACACTGCATACATGGGAGGCCGTCCTTACATGACCATAGCTGTTAATAGGACGTTAAAAAAATCAAACAAACAAACAAACAAACAAAAGTGTTGCTTGGTGTCTTCGTCCGCATGCTTCAGTCATATAGCACTCATAGTGAAACTGTTTGCCCTTTTTATAGTGCTATATTTTGTTTGTTTGTTTGATTAATTAACGTCCTATTAACAGCTATGGTCATGTAAGGACGGCCTCCAATGTATGCGGTGTGTTGCGTGTATGTTGCGCGAGATGCGTGTTTTGGGAGACTGCGGTATATTCGTGTTGTGTCTTCTTGTATAGTGGAACTGTTGCCCTTTTTAAAGTGCTATATCACTGAAGCATGCCGCCGAAGACACCAAGCAACACACCCCACCCAGTCCGCTAAGCAGGAGCAGAAACTACCACCTTTATAGACTTTGGTGTGTCTCGGCCAGGGGACAGAACCCGGAGCCTTCCTCACAGGGGCGAACGCTCAACTCAAGGCCAAAAGTGGCATTAGGAAAGATTAAGTCAGTTAGGAAGAAGAGAAAAGATAAGATCCTAAATTTAGTCGCCTTTTACGATCATGCAATAGGGGCAGCAGGTACAGTACCTGAACCGTTTAACGTTCCCAGCCTAACGCAAACGCAACGCAAAAAATCCGTCCGTTAGCTAACGCTAACGATTGCTAACGCTAACGATTAACGATCAACGATTAACGCAATACCGGCTAACGATTAACGATTAACGCAAAACGCAAAACGATCGGCAAGCATAAACCGGAAATACCATTGTTATAATCACGGAAATGGATCGGCGGTAAATAAATTACGGATCTTGACGTTCTGAAATACAAACGAAAGTGTAAGAAAAACGGGAGTATGTTATACCATATAAACATTTGCCTAAGAAAACTATATGGACACGATGAGGTCAAATACGACAGTACTCAATATACGAAGTTTCCACTTTACAGGTACAAAATACTGTATGTATTAAGAAAGAATGGTGTTATTCTAAAGTGTCTCATTTACCCGATATTTTAAGAAATAAATTATTACAACATCTCTTTACTGATAATAGCATAATGAAGTCAAGCACGACTGCACTCGATACGAAGTTTCCACTTTACACGTACGTTTACAAATTACGTGTACAGCCGTGTGTATTAAGAGAGCATTGTATTATTGTAAGTGTCATATTTATCCGATATTTTAAGAAATAACAAACAAATTGTTACAACAACACTTTATTGATAATATTACCCTCACAATGTTATAATTTTAGTGAAGCGAGCAGGCGTATACCAGTACTTTAAATAGTATCATGGTATTGAAATGACGAATAAAAGATTTTCACACAAACACATTTAAAATGCATTTCATCAAATTTCCATCTATATGCTTGATTTCTATTATCGATATTTCATAACTCAACAATTGTAATAAGTAACATTTTATAGTGTTTCCCGCATCAATCACAAGTTTAAGTTTGTTTTATTTTTCAGATTGTCGAAAGGCTCTTCCGCTTACCGTGGAAAACGTATTCTCGGAATATTTTTTTATAACCGATTATACTACTAGGGTGTCCATTCATGATCCTATGTATACATTATATGTGTACATAAAAGTTCATGACTAGGCATCGATTTTAGGGTCGCACATGTACATTTACAAATGTACGTACTACATACGCCACAGCTACTGTAATAAAGATTGAACATTTGAATTCGTGTTTCGTCATTTGCAGTTCTCTCATGCATAACAAAGATATAAAGAATGAAAATATTTCCCTTCCAGTTATCTATATTCAAAGTGATGCAGATGGATACATGTATATACATGTACACTGAAGAATAATGTAAAATTGCATTGCTAATTCATTCCAACGTAATCTATAAGACAGCATATTGTAAACATCAAAACTTTGAAATACGACAGAACGTGAAATGTACTGTCACATTGGACGGGGCACAGGTAAGTTGGGTATAGAGTTAATCTCACTCCCAAGAAGGTGTTAATTACAGGTGAAGTTCAGAACTCCGCCCGTGGCAAGCGACAGGGGGTCGACACAAAGTAACACCTGTCGTGACCTATATACCTGTACAGGTAAAATACCCGTGCGCGTCACGCTGGGAATTGAAGAAATTCCTGGTACAAATAACAACGAACACGTGTGAGAAGGTAATTGTCCAGTTTTTATTGATATGAGCAGAAACGTATATCACGGTGTCTGATTTGACACGCGTACAGTACGTGTGAAGGCTTACAATGTAACGTACCTGCACATTTAGAATTCTGTACACGTTTACATCTTTTAATTCCCTTTTCCATTTTCATATAAATACAAGTACTTATTTATTGCGTTTAAAAAATATGTACATGTAGATGCCAAATCTCACCTCTTCCCGTGTTCAAACTCGTCATGTTAATGATTTTTAAACTTTACGAATTTATTTACAAATCTCCCGAGTTGCGTTCTTTGTACATTGATAATATTCAACATAACAAGAACAATATTATGCAGCGTGTCTGTAATATCGTTTTTATATTTTTATTATCTGTTTTAGCTATTTTCTTGTGTAATCTTTCAGTTGTCATGGATTTTTTTCTAAAATAATGCTTTTGACATTAATGTTCTGTAAGACAGTTTCGTTAATATTTGAATTGCTTTCGCAGAAATAATAATAACAGCTAGAAACATATATACATATATTATATATGTTTCTGATAATAATAATAAAAATGTGAAAATCACACATTTGATAATTAATACTTTTATTATTTCTGTAAATTGACTGAATGAAATGTTATTTAAATACGAAGTATTTCAGGACGTTTTCACGGATCGGAGCGTCATGTATGCGATCTTGTTACTGTACACATTATTATTTCAACCACATCTAACAAACATATATACATCCAAAAGATATATAAAATGCAATACAATACACTTTATTCATTTTTTTTATTTCATAGATGTTATGATGATCGCTTCTACACGAAGCGGTAAACGTAATATCTTAGGAGAAAAGTAATGAACATTAAATCCGGATCGTCAAAGCGTCTCACCGGCATTTGGTTCTATTTTTAGTGGTTAACGTTAGCGGAAGTGGATCCTGCTAACGATTAACGCAAACGATTTCTAACGCAAACGATTATAAACGCAACTAACGATTAACGATTGCTAACGCAAACGATAACGATTAACGATAAACGATTGCTAACGCTAACGATTGCTAACGGAAATAACGCAAACGCAAACGAAACGCAAATTTGGGAACGTTAAACGGTTCAGGTACTGTACAATTCTAACGCCCTACCTGCAGGACCAAGATACACAATCAAATATACAAAACAAATAGGGTGCAGAATCGACCTCGCCATTTTACATAGAAAGGATATAGCTGTACGGAACTGCGAAGAATTGATATCACAAATAATAACACAAATCATCACTAAAAAATGCACCCGCAAAGGTAGTGAAGCTGTGAACTAATTAAGGTGCACAATTAAAAACCCCACTTTTTACCTAAGGAAAATAGAAACTGACGTATGGGGTTACGAAGAATGCATATAACAAATAATATCACAGATCATCACTAAAAAGTGCACCCGCAAAGGTGGCGAATCTGTAAACTAAATATGTATCTGTATGTGCGCGTGTCAATCTCCCCTCCAACAACTGCAATTCTATCAACAGATTACGTATAGAAGTGCCTTGCATGATGCTGTGATTTTTTTCAAAGTTGTTGTCTTTTCTGGTCGTGATCGTTTTCTTTGTCCTGGTTTTTTTCTCCGCAGGTTTGTTTTGGTTTTGGACATTGTAATTGGTACCAAATGCTTGGAAAAAAATTCTTTCTCGACTATTCTTTTTTTTGTATTTAGACGTTTCCAAAAATGTCTGTCTTTTTCTGAAGCAGTTTTTTCTACCCATTTGTCTGACGCTACCAATGTTCTTGCTTAGCGCTCATCGTACAGGGAATGGGACGACTGGTTCGCCCGTTGTCAGTATAATGTAACGGGGTTGGGTGTTTTGCTTGGTGTCTTCGGCGGCATGTTTCAGTGATATAGCACTATAAAAAAGGGCAACAGTTCCACTATACAAGATACAACATGAATATACCGCAGTCTCCCAAAACACGCACCAAGCACACCATTCACGCAGCACACCACATACATGGGAGGCCGTCCTTACATGACCATAATTAATCAAACAAAGTGCCGAAATGACCTTCTCTCAGTGGCATTATTACACAGGTTTTTAGTTCGGGGCCGGTGAGCTTATGTCATGGCGCGGGGTCCGTCCGTCCGGCGTCCGTCAACATTTCCTTAAAAACGCTACTTGTCATAGAGTTCTCCATGGATTCTGACCAAATTTGGCCAGAAACATCCGTGGGGGGAAGAGGAACAGAGTTTGTATAAATTTTGGCTCTTACCCCCAAGGGGCAGGAAGGGCGGGGCCCAATAGGGGAAATAGAGGTAAATCCTTTAATTCGCTACTAGTCATAGAGTTCTGCATGGAATGTAACCAAATTTGGCCAGAAATATCCTTGGGAGAATAAGAACTGAGTTTGTATAAATTTTGGCTCTGGTCCCCGGGGCAGGAGGGGCGGGGCCCAATAGGGGAATTATAGGTTAATTCTATAAATTGCTACTTAATTGTCCTAGAGTTCTGCATGGATTGTAACCAAATTTGGCCACAAACATCCTTGGGGAAAGAGGAACAGAACTTGTATAAATTTTGGCTCTGATCCCCTGGGGGTAGGAGAGGTGGGCCCCAATAGGGGAAATAGAGGTCAATCCTTTAAATCGCTACTTCTCATAGAGTTCTGCATGGATTGTAACCAAATTTGGCCAGAAACATCCTTTGTGGAAGGGGAACAGAACTTGTATAAAATTTGGCTCTGACCCCCAGGGGGCAGGAGGGGTGGGGCCCAATAGGGGATTTAGAGGTTAATATTAAAATTCCTTTAGAAAAGAAACAATGAACCTGTATTCAGAAAATTATTTGGCATTACAAACCAGGTGAGCGATACAGGCCCTCTGGGCCTCTTGTTTGATGTTTCTATGGCAGACACACACATTTCTTCATGAAATGCATACAAAACACGAAGTGACTTGAAGATCTTTTGAGACTGGGGATCAAGTGTTGGAGAACTGCGAGACCCTGCGGAAATACCACCGACCGAACTGGATAACCTGCTAGCACGATTTTTTATTGGTAACTGTCTAATAATATTATCACATGTTTGATTATGAGAAGATTGAAACGATACTGTGCAGTGTTCAATCTACGATTATTTTTCATGGGTCATTTTCTATCTTTATTGTGAAAACAGTAGGTCCCACAGTGTTAAAGTGATCCATTCCCAGAAATTTAATGGGTCCTTTTAAAATTTTGTGGGTCTAGGACTCGGGATGCGCACGTAGATTTATCACTGACTGTGCAGTTAGTAATATACTTAGACTAAGTTATAAATCAGATATCTAGACCTACAAATTACAATGTTAAATGTATGCAGACATTTCTACAAATGGTAACATATATGACTAGGCGGCAGGCCTACCATACACAATACACTGCAGCTGATAAAATCAAACATTCCCACATTTCATTTAATTTTGAATAGGTGCAAGAAAATGAGATGGCACAGAGTATTAACCAGACTCATTATCGTCAATTTAAAATAGTGTGGACAGATACTTGCGTGACAAGTAAAGCCCCCATAGTATAAATCGCGACACAGTTTTTTTCACATAGCAGAAGAGTTCTCGAGGCAAAGAGGAAGTCTCTGAAATCGATGGGAAAAGGAAATAAGACAAACAACAGCGGAAAAATGTCATAGGTGGAGGTAACTAATTTTTAAGTCAACGAAACATTCCAAAAAAGCACAATCTTTTTTTATTACATTAAAATAAATAAATAACAAGTGTGATTTAAACTGGAATAGCCTCGCCTAATGGGGTCGTCTGCAGTTTTTCCTCTGTAGGAGCGTTTCGAATTGTATCAACTGGCAACAAACCCAAAACTTTAATCCCTTTTGCTCTTACTACCAGATCTCCCTTTCTGACAGAAACAAACTGTCCAAATCTTTTCAAATATTCCTTCAAATCTGTGGTCTTGAATCTGTACAAATCTTCGTCTGACGCATACGTTGACTCCATGTTGTTTACGTTTCTATTTGACAGATGGCGGGTATAGTCCGCGGAAGTAGGTAAAGCGGCGCCCCCTGTCGGCGGTCAGGAAAGGTAACTCACGTTATTGAATCGTGCTATACTAAAACTTCGAAAGTAATTGAGGGATGTAAGGAAGAAGGTAGGAAGATAGACAATCTGATTAAAATACAGATCCTTATAGGAGATTTCAGAAAAGATGGCGTGACGTCACAAAAAGTTTACATCTGGGTCCTCAAAAGTACAAACACAGTATGGTTTGTTTGTTTGTTTGATTTATTAACGTCCTATTAACAGCTATGGTCATGTAAGGACGGCCTCCCATGTATGCGGTGTGTTGCGTGTATGTTGTGCGAGGTGAGTGTACTGGGACACTGCGGTATGTCCGTGTTGTGTCTTCTTGTATATTGGAACTGTTGCCCTTTTTATAGTGCTATAACACTGAAGCATGCCGCCGAAGACACCAAGCAACACACCCCACCCGGTCACATTATACTGACAACGGGCGAACCAGTCGTCCCACTCCCTGTATGCGAATGATAAAAACAATAACAGATACATACATCCCTGCTACACAATCTATACTTTGACAAAAGTTTACACTTTCATACTTACAAATTCTGGTTTTGAAATGGTTTGTTATTGTTTTAGTGGTTGTGGATGTTAACATTTTTATATTTTCATTTGTTTATTGCTAAATATACTTGTGTAGATTTAGTGTCGAAGCCACTTATTGAAGCGCTGCCGGGCCATCACACGTACCCGATTTTGTTCATACGTAGAAATTCAGATTTTGAAAAAAGTTGTTATAAATAGATGATTTATTTCAATGTATCACATTTCTGTTATACATGAAAAAACTGTTCACAACACGATATGATATAAACAAAACGTGAACCACCTGACCAGACCACGGCCGCTCGTGTATGGCGTTGTCACTGGTGGATCACCACAGGCCACAGCATTGTTTGGGAAATAAATCATATCAATAATTACCAGCACTTTTATATCAGAAAGTACTTGTTAAAGATATATATTTCGCTATTTAATATGTACATGTTGTTTTGATTGAATGCTCTTGCATTGTAACAAATTAACGAATAGTAAACTAGAGTAGATGCGGCATTTATCGGACACCTTCGGACAATTTACATGAAATCGTCACTAAAATCTTGTGTTGTCCGATAGAAGCCTCTGTATACATACAGAAACTAGCTCGATCTACTGTTCCATTCTGTTATTCTCGGTATGTTTCCCTATCAGATATGCAAGTGAGTGTCACTAATTACCGAAAGCGATTCCTTGTGTTATCGGACAGGTAAGGCAAATATCGGACACGTGTTTCGTGGGAAATCGGACAGTTAAACCAATTATGTGTTTTATCATACAGGTTACTATTATCTTATATTTAACAATAACGGTTACTTGATTATTTATCACCATAAACTACCTAGGCCGTTTTCGTTTATTCGGTACAACAGGTACGACCGGTTTTTTTAAAGTCATTATTTCAAGTATAAATACTGTCGGAGCTGCATTTTTTATACAGGCCTGTGAAAATATATACATGTACAATCATTAGGTCCGTCTTTAATTCATAATTAAACGAACAACTAGAAGTCTATGACCAACCAGTCAAACTGTAATCGAAAATGGCCAGGATCTACTATTAATTGGTTGCTTAACATTGCGGATTGAATAATTTACCGGACTCGAAAAATAGATTCTTGTTGACCAGAGACGGTAAGAGATATATCACAGTCTCTGCAGGGGGTCGAACGTGTCTAGGTATGCGAAGGTGTAATTTGGTATGCGAAACAAATATGGCGTCGAAAGCTCCGCTTCGAGTGTCAACAGTGACTGGTAAATCGCTCATGTCTCTTCTATGCTTCATGCAAAACTATAGATGTTGCATTTCGGCGACAAAATGATTGCAGTTTCTAACAATGCAACATATAATTACTGTCCTCACTTAAACAAAAATATATTGAAGAACAGCACCTGGGCCTGGTACATGCCTTTTTTTTGGCTGAATGTGAAATTGTAGTTCGTTAGAACAGCCGTATGATAAACAGAATCTTTTAAAATACCCTATCAAACAAGGTTTACCCTGTTTCCACCGTGAGAAATGACTGAATTCACATTACCGAGCGTTTTGTTTCGGTGTACACAATCATTGGTATGCGCAGTCGTGGACACCACCGGTTTTGGTATGATGTGGTCTGTTTACATACAAGTGATGTAAATATTTAGAAAGTGGTGTAACTGCTTAAATATGTGATGTAGTTATTTTTCTATAATGGACTAAACATCAAATTTATTAGTGAGTTCTTTTTGTCAGGCATACTCAAGAAAAATCCATAATAAAAGGTAGAATTGCTCGAAACGCAAAAGCGAATACTGACATGTTCTTTGCCAACTGTAACACCATACATTATGATTGTCCGTTTACATCATATTGCTCCATGATAACCGAAACTGGATTAAATATTTCAATTTAAAAAAATATATATATTTTTTCAATATGCGCACTTAGACATGTACATCCGTTCTATATGAAAATAGAACGTAAATGTTTGACTCGAAGCGGAACAGGATCGGACGGTAAGGAACGAACATACAAGCACGTGGGGGTAGGGGTGGTACCTGCAATATTATAGACTAGACAGAAAAATGTGTCGTCTTTAGCCGATATAGTAGGTATATATATTCGTTCTAGAGGTGGGAGGTGGGCATAAATTAAATACTCCATTCTGACGACTTTAAACACGCAATTTTAAATAGTAATATTGATTTGTTCTTATTTTATTGATTTTTTGTGCCCCTGTAATAAAGGCCCCATGCTGCTTTCAGTGAAATAAACTCCTGTGGTCTTAGCCATGTTCCATACCCTGCAGCTATGCACGGACGCAGGTTGATAACCAAATATTAACTCGCGCAAGTCCTCGAAACAGGTTAGTATTCAAATACTTATAATTGTCTGTGCTCGTGCATAACAACGGACAATACATTCAATGATAACCCCAATCAAACAAAGGAGCTATGCCGTAAATTCAAGTTATCGGCACCCTTGTGTAAGTGAAACCAACAAAAAACTATACAATCTCGGTCGAGACATAGGGTCTCATAACATTATATATGTAATGTTATGTAAATAGACGCCACCGATCTTATATATATATGTCCTCAATTAGGACGAGGCCCTGTGGTCGGGACATGCATTCAAGCATGACAAGGTATAAAAGTCAGCCTTCACGTGCACAGAGACGGGACAGTGCTGTAGACGACTATTTTGAGCTGAGAAACAGGTATATTATATCAAACATGTATAGTAAACAAACTTAATTACAAAAGTAACTATCTTAATGCATCACACACAAACATCGTTTATGATTTAATAAAACAGAAATCATCAAAATATATTCAGTAAGAAGGTGAATGGTCGAATTACCAGAACATTAAACTAACCAACTGACGACTGGTTCGCCGGTTGTCAGTATAATGTGACCGGGTGAGGTGTGTTGCTTGGTGTCTTCGGCAGCATGCTTCAGTGATATAGCACTATAAAAAGGGCAACAGTTCCACTATACAAGAAGACACAACACGAACATACCGCAGTCTCCCAGTACACTCACCTTGCACAACATACACGCAACACACCGCATACATGGGAGGCCGTCCTTACATGACCATAGCTGTTAATAGGACGTTACTAAATCAAACAAACAATTATGCAAAACGATAAAAAAGCACAAAATCGATTTTATGGATGATTACATTTGTTTGTTTGTTTGATTGATTGATTAAATTAATGGATTATTAATGTTACAGCCATGGTCATGCATGGGGTGTTTAGCGTGTATGAAGTGCGGGTGGATGATTCCAAAAATGAAACGTACTAAGTATCTGCTACAGCTATGTTCATTGTTTGTTGGACCAAAACTAGTTTATCTTACCCATCTGTTATAATAACAGCATCAGTTCTTGTGAAATAACATGTTAGTAAAATAATAGAAAATTTGAGTTTAGTAGTCAAACATTAAATTTCATCATACCAAAACTGGTGTTGTCCACGACTTCGCATACCAATGATTGCGTACACCGAAATAAAAAGCTCGTTACCGTGAATTCAGTCATTTCTTACAGTGGAAACAGGGCAAACATTGTTTGATAGGTTATTTAAGAGGATTCTGTTTGTCATACGGTTGTTCTAACGAACTACAATTTCACATTCAGCCAAAAAAAGTCATGTACCATGCCAAGGTGCTGTTTTTAGCGTGAAAATCGCGTATTTTTTCTTCAATAGATTTTTGTTTAAGTGAGGACAGTAATTATATGTTGCATTTCTAGAAACTGCAATCATTTTGTCACCGAAACGCAACATCTATAAGAGTGTTGCATGAAGCATAGAAGCGACATTAGTGATTTCCCAGTCACTGTTGAAACTCGAAGCGGAGCTTTCGACGCCATGTTTGCTTCGCATACCAAATTACACCTTCGCATACGAAGACACGTTCGATCCCTTGCTCTGGTGTTGATCAATTATAAGAAAGGTCATGGTAATTTTAAGACTGGTTCCTACTTACTTTGCGTTTATCTTTGATTGTTTAACCAGCCCTTCCAAGAGTTTTCAGGGTACATGCATGTAAACATTCCCAGTACATGTGCTATGAAGCATGCGCAGAGGGACATGATGCAGACGACATGACTTCTAATTAGTATACCCGCAGAGAGAACTACACATTTGTGTTAAGTATCAAGTATATTTAATGATTAATTCTAAGTGGATTCAAATCAAATCTTAATTAGAAAATGACTGTTTACATACATAAGTGTAACTTGTTAAGGTGCCTGAAAATAATACTTAGTTCGCTACATTATTATACACCGTATATGCATGTAACCTCGTATAGACTGAATTAGAATTGTACCTGCTGCCCCTATTGCATGATCGTAAAAGGCGACTAAATTTAGGATCTTATCTTTTCTCTTCTTCCTAACTGACTTTATCTTTCCTAATGCCTCCCTTGGCACCGCCTCACTTTTGGCCTTGAGTTGAGCGTTCGCCCCTGTGAGGAAGGCTCTGGGTTCTGTCCCCTGGCCGAGACACACCAAAGTCTATAAAAGTGGTAGTTTCTGCTCCTGCTTAGCGTTCAGCATACAGGGAGTGGGACGACTGGTTCGCCCGTTGTCAGTATAATGTGACCGGGTGGGGTGTGTTGCTTGGTGTCTTCGGCGGCATGCTTCAGTGATATAGCACTATAAAAAGGGCAACAGTTCCACTATACAAGAAGACACAACACGAACATACCGCAGTCTCCCAGTACACTCACCTCGCACAACATACACGCAACACACCGCATACATGGGAGGCCGTCCTTACATGACCATAGCTGTTAATAGGACGTTAATTAATCAAACAAACAAACAAACAAAGATTACGCAATACCACAGTATATGATCGATAAGCAAGATAACAATGTCCATTGCTGCTAAATCGTTTTATGTTGTTTTTATCCTTTATTCAGTTCAATTTGTTTACAAAATATACCTACGTATTATAAACTATGATACCATGATGAGAATTGTACAAGTTAAAACATAATGTCAATTCTATATTCGAAATGGCTGTAATACGACATAGTGCTCCTAGAGATATCAATGGAATATTAACAGGCACACGTGTGTAGACAAAGTTACACTATATTCATTCATTTTTAACGGATTTTGTTTTCCTTGCCTTAACAGTCTTTGCTTTAGCCTCGGATTTCATTTTTCGTTCTCTCTTTCTTTCTTCTTTCTCTCTCTCTCTCAAGTCTCTCCCGTTCCTCTTTCTCTCTTTGATTGTTAAAAAATATGTCATCTGACGTTAAAAGCCTATGGGTTGTCAGTTTACATTTTCATCCATTTTATTTTCCTGTATTTACAGGTGTTGCTGGTAAACTTAACATCCTCTGGTATATCCTCTGGAAATACGTTGGCCTGGCCACTTGTAATCAAACCGAGAAAAGTTTCGGTATCTTCTATATCTGCCACACCGTTCTCGTCAGCAGTCGCCAAAAGGGTCATCTGATTCATGACGTCATTTGGCAAATCTTCCAAAACTCTGATGTTGGGTTCCAAAGGGATTATTGGCTGGACGACACCATGAAATACTTGCGGTACCACAACGCCATACATTAGATCAACAGAAGCTGTCATCACAAAGGAGGAAGCCGTAGTTAGCTCAGCGGAGGAAGTTGGTAACTGAGCTGGGGGAATCGATAGCTGAGCTGGAGAACGCGGTAACTCGGCGGAAGTACGCGGTTACTCAGCGGACGACAGTACTTCAGCAAAAGAAGGAGGTACTTCTACAGAGAAAGAAGATGGAGACACATTAGCTGTTGGCACGCCGTTGAGGGGTATCGTCGGTTGGACAGTGGTTGAGCTGGCTGTGAATTTGTTAAAGGGTATAGATGGCGCGAAGGCTGATAATGATTGTGGGATTTTCGCTCTATTGAAGGGAAAGCTTCCACCCTTGATGATGTTTTCTTTGTTAACTGTTTTGTTATAAGCGTCACCAAAGAGTTTTGGAAATTCCCATTTCGTGATCAAATTTGTCGGGGACAAATTCATAAATTCTGTACAAAGGCGATTGGGTTAAGATATTGTGTGGTGTGTGGACCCAGGAAAAAGCTAAGGGGCGCTTAGAAATGTAAGCGGGACTTAAAATCCCCTTTATTGCCCCTTATATTACACTGAATCCTAAGGGGATTATAAGTGGGAAACATATCATGCACTTAAAACCCCCTCGGACTACAAAGCCAGTCACTTGAATTCCACTTATAGGTAATTATAAGGGGATAATAAGTAAATAGTGTTCTTACCACTTAGTTTCCCCTTGTATCTCCCAATTTGCCTTTGTAAAAGCAAGTGGTTTTAAAGTAGGGCTTAGAAACAACTTCCATCCATCACTTTGTCGACTATTTGTTCTGTTTTATACTTATTTCGAAATTGTAATACTTATCATTATTTGCAAACTAATTTTTAGCTCACCTGGCCCGAAGGGCCGGTGAGCTTATGTCATGGCGCGGCGTCCGTCCGTCCGTCGTCCGTCCGTCAACATTTCCTTTAAATCGCTACTAGTCATTAAGTTCTGGATGGATTTAACCAAATTTGGCCAGAAACATCCTTGGGGGAAGGGGAGCGGAACTTGTATAAAGTTTGCCTCTGAACCCCCGGGGGCAGGTGGGGCGGGGCCCAATAAGGGTAATAGAGGTAAAACATATAAATCGCTACTTGTCCTAGAGTTCTGCGTGGATTGTAACCAAATTTGGCCAGGAACATCCTTGGGGGAAGGGGAACAGAACTTGTATAAATTTTGGCTCTGACCCCAGTGTTTATAATGCATGTCTTTGTTTCATTCTGTGTCTGAATTCAGGTGACCGCTAAGGCCCATGGGCCTCTTGTAGTGCTATATCACTGAAGCATGCCGCCGAAGACCCAAGCAACACACTCCACCCGGTCACATTATACTGACAACGGGCGAACCAGTCGTCCCACTCCCTGTGTACTGAGCGCTAAGTAGGAGC